>JAWNNH010000623.1:0-199936 GCA_035043045.1 Hirtodrosophila alboralis | reverse complement strand
TACATTCTATTCACTTGGTATTTTATTGCATATTCCCCATTTGCTTGTCTCTTATTGTTACTTAAAGATAGAAAACTTTGGAGCTCTATTAAAGTTGCCATACAAATTTTTTTGTAATTTTTATACCCTTGCAAAAGGGTATTTGTTCTTGACATGTGTAATGCATAGAAAATAACTTTCCCACCCCATAAGTATATATATTCTTGGCTCAGGACTGACAAGCCCGAGTCTGATATAGACATGTCCGTTGTTGTTGTCTTCTATGCAGTTTTTGGCTTTATCTTTGACCTATCTTGATGAACTCTGACAAATGAAGTTCTATTGTATGTAGTTTGTATGTCACAATGAATCCCATTGGACCACTGATCATATAGTCATCATAGGAACAATCCCAGACAGATTTCATTTTTACAAAAGTGGTTGCATGAAAAACTTTTTTGTTTTTCAAGATTGTAGTGTAAAGCCGGAGAGATTAGATTTAAATAGACACACAACTTAGGACTTAGTTAGGCACTGTTACGTGTTGTTGATATGATATTTCGCCATCTGGTGTTCACAAAGTCCTGGAACTATGCGTATAGGGGATTTAGTGGTCGTGCGTCTTGCGTTGCTGTATGCTATGCTCGTCGGATATGACGTAGCTTTTTTCTTCCTCCCTCTATATGACACACCGCTGACACGTGAACAATATTAAGTGCACAGTCTGTCGTTACTCTGATGGACCAAAAATAATGAATGGGCTGTACCCACGTACCAAAATAAACAGCAATATGTAACTAAGTTAGCAGTTGGGGTGACTGAGATGTAGATCGCCCCCTATTCTTTACCCGCCCAACCTTGGTAACTCATGACTAGATTTTGTGGGTTACCCCTTAACAAGTTTTTATTAGTACTACAAGTGGAAAACATAATCATTGTTGTATGATGACGGTTACTTAAAATTATTACTCAATCATATATAAATTCATTTTATCTTATACAAATAATAAGGAAAAAGGTAAATGTACATGATCCGTATCCGATTTTCAAAATAGAATATTATCGATAATTATTCATGTAAATTAATTTCTAAACAATGTATTGTATGTACTAAGACTCAAAAATGCGATATTCCCGATAAAATTCATAACGAATTTTAGTTCTCGCAGTTTGCAAGTTGTATTCACGTCATGATTATTATGTACGTTATTATACCAAAATGTTCCATTGATGCTGCTTCAGTAGGCCCAGAGAAGATGCGATTGACGTGTGAATATATACATGTGGGCCCACAGTAGATGTTTGAGACGGCCCTTCACCGTCGACAACTTTTCTACATCATAGCGACCATGCTTATTTACCTTGACCACTTTGTACGGCCCAAGATATTTCACTTTCAATTTTAAACCACCTCCATACTAAGTGCGCTTTATAGCTACCAATTCATTTACTTTATATTATTTTTCTATCTTTCTTTACCGGTTAAATGCTCCTTAATTTTCCTTCTGCAACTCCTTAATATTCTCTCTTGGCTCCTTACGTATTTTTTCACGTTCAGTGTCAAGCTCAACAATTAAAGTCTGCTTTGCCAACTCTTTCAGTTCTACCATTCCTGAACAACGCATATCAGCTCCTGTCAAAATTTTGAACGGCGCAATTTTTGTACTTCTCGGTTAAATATCATTTATTTTCTGATATACCGTACCTAAATGCCTATAACGCGATCCTGGACTTTCTATACTTAACTTTGATAACATTGGTATGACTATCTTGTGCATACGCTTATCTTGCCCATTATCACGCTGCACACCTGTTGTTATCATTAAATGTTGAATTCCCTGCCTGTCACAATAATCTTTAAAAAAATTGGCTGTAAACGCTGCACCTCTATCAGACACAATTCTACACGGATTACCAAAATTGATGGCTTGTCTTTCTAAACAACCTATCACCTCATTAACACCTGTAGCTTTTCTTTGTGATATCCAATGACCCGACATAGTCAATATGAAAAGTGACAAACGGCTTATCGCCTTTATCTATAGACGATAAATAACTTTCTTGTTTTCCAGCCTTTGCATTCACCAAAATGCACTCTACAGCTTTCTACTACTCGCGCTACTTTTCCCATCAGCTTTCGTATATAGTACGACTTCTCAACCAATTCTCGCGTTTTCTTTGCTGCAATATGTCGCTTTATGTGTATCTTAATTATTCGGTTTTCTATTTGCTGATGGACATACAATTAATTCGATCTGGATCTTTGAATAAAATTTGATTTGAGATGTAAAAGTCCTCATAACCCTGACTGTACAAAAGTGGTTAGATGTCTTGTTGAGAGTCAGGGTTATGAGGACTTTTACATCTCGAATCAAATTTTATTCAAAGATCCAGATCGAGAATTGATTGTTGTGTCATCACAAATGGAGACCGAAATAATTCAGATTGCGCATAGACAGAGACATATTGCAGCAAAGAAAACGCAAGAATTGGTTGAGAAGTCGTACTATATACCAAAGCTGATGGGAAAAGTAGCGCGAGTAGTAGAAAGCTGTAGAGTGCATTTTGGTGAATGCAAAGGCTGGAAAACAAGAAAGTTATTTATCGTCTATAGATAAAGGCGATAAGCCGTTTGTCACTTTTCATATTGACTATGTCGGGTCATTGGATATCACAAAGAAAAGCTACAGGTGTTAATGAGGTGATAGGTTGTTTAGAAAGACAAGCCATCAATTTTGGTAATCCGTGTAGAATTGTGTCTGATAGAGGTGCAGCGTTTACAGCCAATTTTTTTAAAGATTATTGTGACAGGCAGGGAATTCAACATTTAATGATAACAACAGGTGTGCAGCGTGATAATGGGCAAGATAAGCGTATGCACAAGATAGTCATACCAATGTTATCAAAGTTAAGTATAGAAAGTCCAGGATCGCGTTATAGGCATTTAGGTACGGTATATCAGAAAATAAATAATATTAACCGAGAAGTACAAAAATTGCGCCGTTCAAAATTTTGACAGGAGCTGATATGCGTTGTTCAGGAATGGTAGAACTGAAAGAGTTGGCAAAGCAGACTTTAATTGTTGAGCTTGACACTGAACGTGAAAAAATACGTAAGGAGCCAAGAGAGAATATTAAGGAGTTGCAGAAGGAAAATTAAGGAGCATTTAACCGGTAAAGAAAGATAGAAAAATAATATAAAGTAAATGAATTGGTAGCTATAAAGCGCACTTAGTATGGAGGTGGTTTAAAATTGAAAGTGAAATATCTTGGGCCGTACAAAGTGGTCAAGGTAAATAAGCATGGTCGCTATGATGTAGAAAAGTTGTCGACGGTGAAGGGCCGTCTCAAACATCTACTGTGGGCCCACATGTATATATTCACACGTCAATCGCATCTTCTCTGGGCCTACTGAAGCAGCATCAATGGAACATAATAACGTACATAATAATCATGACGTGAATACAACTTGCAAACTGCGAGAACTAAAATTCGTTTGAATTTTATCGGGAATATCGCATTTTTGAGTCTTAGTACATACAATACATTGTTTAGAAATTAATTTACATGAATAATAATCGATAATATTCTATTTTAAAAATCGGATACGGATCATGTACATTTACCTTTTTCCTTATTATTTGTATAAGATAAAATGAATTTATATATGATTGAGTAATAATTTTAAGTAACCGTCATCATACAACAATGATTATGTTTTCCACTTGTAGTACTAATAAAAACTTGTTAAGGGGTAACCCACAAAATCTAGTCATGAGTTACCAAGGTTGGGCGGGTAAAGAATAGGGGGCGATCTACATCTCAGTCACCCCAACTGCTAACTTAGTTACATATTGCTGTTTATTTTGGTACGTGGGTACAGCCCATTCATTATTTTTGGTCCATCAGAGTAACGACAGACTGTGCACTTAATATTGTTCACGTGTCAGCGGTGTGTCATATAGAGGGAGGAAGAAAAAAGCTACGTCATATCCGACGAGCATAGCATACAGCAACGCAAGACGCACGACCACTAAATCCCCTATACGCATAGTTCCAGGACTTTGTGAACACCAGATGGCGAAATATCATATCAACAACACGTAACAGTGCCTAACTAAGTCCTAAGTTGTGTGTCTATTTAAATCTAATCTCTCCGGCTTTACACTACAATCTTGAAAAACAAAAAAGTTTTTCATGCAACCACTTTTCATAAAAATGAAGTGTCTCCGATTGTTCCTATGATAGCTATATGATAAAGTGGTCCGATCGGATTGATTGTGACATACAAACTACATACAATATCGAACTTCATTTGTGCCAAGTTCCATCAAGATAGGTCAAAGATAAAGCCAAAAACTGCATAGAACAGACAGACAGACGGACATGTCTATATCGACTCAGCTTGTCGTCCTGACCAAGAATATATATACTTTATGGGGTCGGAGAAGTTTCTTTCTATGCATTACACATGTCGAGACAAAATTATAATACCCTTTTGCAAGGGTATAAAAATTCAGGTCTGTATCTAATTTTTTTCAATTTGTGACACAAATTCTTAATTAAATATTTTAATGATGATATTAATGTCGACTCAGATCAAAATAATGTTCGTCTTGTTAGGATTCTAGATATAACTTCACCGGAAAATTAAGATGATATTATCATGTGTGGCATTGTTTAAAAAACATCAAGAACAAAATAAGTCTCTCATCAAGACCGTGCTTTGACGTTTATGTAATATTCAAAGCTCTACAGAAACAAGAAAGCATGGCTATATTCTATGCGCTCAGAAGAACCTTATCGTCGGCCGATCGATGGGTGAGCAGATATAGATAAAATTTGGTCTGCTCTTATGGTCTAATACAATTTTATGATTGTATGGGAAGTTCGATAAAATTCTAATTTGGGCTCAGCCACTTAAAGTTGGATATGTCATATTATAAATTTTCTATTTCTAAATTTTATTTCATTTTATTCGAACACATCTTCTCATACGAAACTAAAAATACATCAACTAAACACATAAGGACATAATATTAATTTGTAACTATCACACTGCTGTTAGTTGCACATCCTTCTTTCTACAAATCAACAATAAATCAATATTTGAAGGCAAGCCACCCCTTTAAAGATGCTTTAAATTGATAGCTGCAAATTTTGACATTTGGCCAACGACTTTGCAGAAATTTCTTAAAGCAACGCATGGACAAATTTGACATTTTATTAGAGTGAACAAACACCCCTTTCTCCTATATTGTATGTGACGAATTCATATAACAGATATTTCCACCCTAGGCAAGCAAATGGTGAGCACAACGACCACAGCTCAGCAGGGGTTGATTTAATATAGTGGTGGAACATTCATGCAGACCAATGTAGACCTCCATTTCTTGGGTGACACATATTTCAACAAAAGTTAAATCGTAAGAAAAAGAAATAATTTATATATGCAATAATGCTGTCTTAAAGAGGGTATAAGGCACTGAAGAAACTTTTGATCTACAAGGGCAGTCTGTCAACCCTATGCAAAAATATGAAGAAAATTCTTGTATTCAGAATTTTTCGAGTCGATTTATATGTAAAATGGGACTCTGATTCTGAAAATACAATGACAATTTCGACTTTTTTAAAAGGAAACTTTGGTAAAGTGAAAAAACCTCCAAACACAGTTTAGTGATATTAAAAATGTTTATCTTTTGAGACGATAATAAAATGGTCTAGCAACCCGTCCTAAAAACATTTTTAAATTAATTTATTCTTTTAGAAGTTATTGCGGACCGAAATAAAAATTTTACATAAAATTATGCCTATTTTAAAAAAAATATATAATTTTTGAAATATTTTTTTGAAAACTCGAATTTTGGTTTTTTGTATCACTATTTAGATTTGTAGGCTTACTAATTCTAAAAAAAATAAAAACAAGCACGAAAGGGCTATCTTTGGCACGCCGAAGCTACATACCTTTGCAATGGTCTTCTAAGAAAATCTTGAATACTTGACCGATTATTCCTATGGCAGCTATATGATACAGTAATCTGATCGGGCCACTCTTACATACAAGCTACATAAATTAACACAACGCATCCGTGCCAAGTTGCATTAAGATAGCTCAAAGACAAAGCCGAAAAGTAAGCATAGAAACAGACAGACAGACGGACATGGCTATATCGACTCAGCTCGTCGTCCTGATACCCTTTTGTAAAGGTATCAGAAGTTGACATATATAGGTTAGTTTATACCGGTTGGTCACCAAATGATGATCTCACATAGACCATAATTGGTCCTTAGTGTTGTCCGATGTTAAGGTCGTTAGGAATATATGTGCTCCTGAAGAATTTGAATACATTTAGCAAACGCCAGAAGTGTGTTGGGAGAGTTTTTATCCACTTCTTTTAGTGATGTGAACCAATATGAGTTAAGATGATTTTCTCTTTGTGTTGTGAGTGCTAGGCAGCTGCATACAAACTGTTACTGTGTTTCAGTAACTCCTAGAACTTTGCACTTTCGACAGCTATCCTCTGTAGTTATGCATAGTCTTTTGGCATGGTCTGCCGGCAGGCAATGTCCCATAAGTACTCCTTCCATTAGTCTGATGTCTTTTCTGGAAAGTTGCAGTAGAAAAAGAGTGAGCTTTTTGGTTCGCGTCTTGAACATTATTTTAGAAATTCTGCAGCTGGCTGTGTTGATCCATCTAACATAAGCTTTTGCCCAGGCGGTTTTCTCTAGTTCACTTTGTTTGTACCGCAGCCTATTTTCTGGTTCTGCACAGGACATCGCCGCTCCAACTCCCGAGTCCATTTTTGAACCGTCTGCTTATATGTGGATGGTCTGTTCGTCCATCCCTGAATGCAAGTCATCTGGTCCCATTAGTGTTGTTTGATAAATATAGAAGTTATAAAAATAGATTGGTTCTTATGTCTTGAAAAAAATAGGCCAGATCATAATACCTCATCGATAGGCCAAGTTTGGTTTTGATATTTTGAAAAACAATAATGAAAAACAACAGCATTTTGTATCCCGGACTTTTTAAGAGTCTAATCTACAGATGATCAATTTGGCTCGGCTCTGTGGAATTTTTGACGTTATTAGATGTGCTCGAGAAGACAAGCTGGGTTTTTGGTTTTTCTTCAAGCACACTGCGCGGACGCTCGCATGTACTCTCCCATCTCCTTATATAACTACTAGTACTAATTCTAGTACTCAGTTCGCACGTCTGCTGCCATCAAAGATATTGTTGTTGTTATGATATTTGGTGACCTTAGGCTTATTAAGATACAATAAAACGCAAGATGTTGATATTTATCCCGATATATTTCGAACTCTGTCAAAATTTGTCTTCATGTATTTTTTTGCAGCGACCTGTTTGTCAGTTGCGGATTTGTCCCAATTTGACTTCGAGCAGAATAGCAACATCTTTTAAAAATAAAATGAGTAACCTTGTGCGCCCATATTTGTGAACACACAATCGTGACTAGTTCTGCTACATATGTGTTGATAATGTATAGTCAACATGAAGTGAAGAAAACCTCTCATCGAAAGGTTACAAAGGTTTATAATAATTTCTTTGGAATTGAACCCAAAAATTGGAATGAAGAAATTTTTGAATTCCTATTCTTTTCAAACTATTTAATGAAACACTTACCACTTTTTGCCAACATTAATTTTCACTTTGTGCCAACGAGTAAGTGTTTCATTAAAAAGTTTGAAGTGAATTGGACTTCAAAAATTTCTAGAAATTTCGTTACTTCGTAGGTATGCGTTACGCATTGAAATAATGGTATTGAAAAAGTATGAAACGTATTATTATTTTTTTTTATATTTTTATTTATTTATTCTGGCATACAATCAGTGCTGTCCCAGATAACCAACGTTATAATATTTCCTAAATGTAATAAAAGAATAGAAAAAACCTAATAAGCTTCAAATATTAATGACACTGACACAGGGGATATTTATTTGCCAGTCCGACCAGCTATGCTCCTACTCACAGCCAGGTTAGTCAGTGTCATTATTTGAACTTGCAGCTAAACAGAAGAGAGTTAGTAATAAAAGTTGAAAAAGTGATTATGATTAAAAGTTAAATTAGTACAAAAAAAAGAATATATATATATAATTAAAACTTAAATTAAAAAAAATAAAAATAAAAAAAAAATTTTTAAATAAAATTAAATAAAATAACATTAAAGTTAGTAAATATATAAAAAAAATAATCAAAAGAAAAATAAGATTAATTTAAAGATAGGTATAGAGAGACAAAGAAAAGAAGTAAGAGAATAATAAGAACATTTTAAAGAAAGTTAGAGAGAAATCTTTGACCCAATAGAGGAGATGTATTAGCCGCGCTGGCCGGCTTAGCCTATACTCACATCTATTGTGGTCAGAGATTTCTTGTAAGATATAGGGAAAGATAGTTTTTTAAAGAGGCAAGAGAGAGTTCAGTTGCGAGTACGTGATATAATGAATTATAATTGACACATAAAGCGTGAAAAGAACTGTGCAAAGCATAATCAGTTGTACTTTATTATATACTTTATTAAGTTTAAATTAATAGTTTTGCAACTATTTAATTTTGAAGTGAATTTTTTCGATTTTCTCTCCTTTGCTTTTACATAGCTGCATTAATTGGGCGTTCTTTAAGATATTAATCATATAAATCGATAAAGAGACTGCGGAGATTTAAGTGTGGCATTTTAAAAGTAATCATAAAATTCATGGGTTTACCAGGCCGTCCACAGGCGATCATGTGCGCGAACTTGGCTCGGCTCGGCGAATTGTTCGGCGATAGTGAAGGTGTTCCCGAAGAGATGGTAGTATTCTTGGTTTTCTTTTTTTCGACATGCATTTTCACGAGGAAGCTCGCCTGCTACTGTCAATGACATGTGTACTGAAAAATAGTCGGTGAAACGCATAGGGGTAGATTTTCGAAAAGGCGCGCTGCTTCTACTAATGGTGTTTCTGTGCATAATATAGTTCTGACTTTCATCGGAATACAAGCTCTCTCAAAATATACTATATAAGATGAGTAACCTTGTGCGGCCATATTCGTGCATATACAATCCCCATTCGTTATGCTACATATGTGTTATCTACATTGCGAATACGAAGCTTAAAATAAACTTTACCAAAAGGTTTCAAAATATTTATAAGGATTTCTTTGGAATCGAACCCAAAAATTTGAAAGAAGATTGAGCACCAGCATTTATATGCCCTTCGTGTCAATCACATTTGTCAAAAAACAAAACAAAAAGTAAGTACCACATTACATTATGATGAAATCAATTCATCTTCAGAAAATACTAACAATTTCGTTTCTTTTAAGATATACTTTTCAATTTTCAAGACCTATGATTTGGAAAAATACTGATTCTCATGGATCCGAATGTTACTTTTGCGCATTTAAAAAAATTGGTAAAATCGCTGTCTAAACTACAAGCTCAGGAAATATCGTCAACCTCACACGAAACTACGACTACAGGTTCTGACTTTTCAGAAATAGATAAACGTCCCATGCTCAATTAAATGATTTGGTAAGGGACATGAACCTTACTAAGGAAAATGCTGAGATGTTAGCATCGCGGTTAAAGTATCGAAATCTTGTGAAGGATGACGTTAACTGAACTTTTTTCCGAAGCCGACATCTGGCGTTTTCTCAATACTTCTCGATGAAGGGTGGGATTTGCAATTGCAATTACATTTTCGGACTATTTTCGGAACTTTGTGAAACATATAATCCAAATGAATGGAGGTTATTTGTGAATAGCCTCAAGGATAGTCTTAAGGCTGTATTACTCCACAATGGAATTCAGAAGCCCTCTATTCCTATCGCCTATGCTGTTAGTATGAAAGAAACCTATGACACAATGGCTACCTTTTTTGAGTGTTAGTATGAAAGAAACCTATGACACAATGGCTACCTTTTTTGAGTGTATCAAATATAAAGAGCATCAGTGGAAGGTCTGCTGCGGTTTCAAAGTTATAGCCATGTTATCTGGATTGCAAGGGGGATTTACAATTTATTGCTGCTTTCTCTGTCTATGAAATAGTCGAGCTCGCCATGACCATTACTCAAGGAAGGAGTGGCCAAACCAAAAAGAACATATTCCGCGAAAACATAATGTTGAAAATCCGCGACTAGTAAACATGGATGACATAATATTGATAACATTGCATATCAAGCTTGGACTAATCAAAAACTTTGTAAAATCATTGGATGAAGAAGGTGAAGCTCCAGAGTATTTCACTTCTTTCAATGGCTAAAATTAAGGAAGGCGTACTCGATGGCCGACAAATTCGAAAGCTATTGCGGAATGAGGAATTTTGCACCATGTTGACATCACATGAAAAACAGCCTGGAACTCTTTCCAACAAGTCGCGGCACACTTTTTGGGCAACAACAAAAGTACGAGTTACGTTAGAATTGTCAAAAATTGTACAAGCAATTATACAAAAATTGGAGCAAACATGTCACTCAAAATGCATTTCCTGCATTCTCACTTGGACTTTTTCCGCTTAACTTAGGTGAGCTCAGCTATGAACATGGAGAACGATTTCACTAACAATTAAAATCTAAGTAGCGACGCTTTCAGGGTTTCTGAAATCAGAACATGATGGGCGATTACGTGTGGGGTTTTATACGAAATTCTAATTCCAATACCGAAAGCAGAAAGTAACGATACTTGAATCATTATACCCTTGCAAAAGGGTATTATTATTGTGTCTCGAAATGTGTAACGCATAGATGGAGATGGACCCCATAAAGTATATATATTCTTGGTCAGGACGAAGAGCTCAGTCGATATAGCCATGTCCGTCTGTCTCTCTGTCCGTCTGCCTGTCTGTCCGTCTGCCTGTCTGTCCGTCTGTCTGTCTGTCCGTCTGTTGTGTTGTCTATGCAAAGTATTTGGCTTTATCTTTGAGCTATCTTTATGAAGTTTGGCACAGATGAAGCTTAATAATGTATGTAGTTTGTATGTCAAAATCAGCCTGATCGGACCACTATATCACATAGTTATGAAGGAAAAATCGAAGACACTTCATTTTCATAAAAAGTGTTTGTATGAATAAAATCTTTGCTATTCAATATATCAAAACCAAACTGGCATATCGATGTAGAGTTACGATTTGTGCAATCTGCCAAGTTTGAACAAAATCGGACCACTATATCTCATAGCTCCTATATAAACAATCGGTCACAAAGTATTCGTTTGAAAAACTTTGTTTTTAAGAGAGTTCTTAGGAAACCATTGCAATGGTATATACTATATAGCTTCGGCGTGCCGAAGATAGCCGTTTCGCTGTTGGAACATCCGGATTCTGTCATTTTAGCAGCTTTAACGCCTGCTCCTTTGGCACAACTCGCGGGAAGAGCACTTTCGCCTTTGGCACGGACGGAATACTTTTTTGTTCACTACCTCCAGCTTAGCACCTTCCCACGGGACGGCCATTTCAGCAACCGTTGCAGTCACCCACTCCAAGGTACGGTCGTCCCTGCAGCTCAGCATCTTCACACCATATAGTCAACCTGCACCATCGAAAGTGGTGGGTGCGGCACCTGGCGTCTCCATCCTTTGTAGCATCGCCTCGAGCAGCTTGGTCTCCACCAACTTCCACCGCTCTGGCGACATCTTGCCGTTTGGGTCGCTTTTGTCGACGAGAGCCACGACAAGATGTCGTTTGGCTACGTCGCTGGCAGAATCCCGGCTGGACTTTTTAACGGACAGAGACCGCTTGCTCGCGGGCACTTCGGTCTTGACGGTCTCGGTCGAGCGCTGGCGTTTGGTGGCCATTTGCTCCTTAACCTTGTTGGTGTATTTCCCACTAGAAGCCTACATCGTCGGCTTCTGGGTAAAATGTTTCCGACCCTCTTTAATCTTTCCTTCGGCCCACGCCAGCTTGCTTCTCTCCTCTGGGGTGAGATCGCCGCTGCTGTTAAGCCGAGTTCGGATATTGAGAGCCGCTTTATAGTTTGCTTGGCTTTCATGCCCTCCTTCGTCCGTTTGGCCCGACCCTACAAGGGGTACTGGCACCCTCCCGAACAGGGGAGAGCAGAAACTTGTTTTCGGCTTCTGTTGATATGCTTTCGCCATGTGATTCACAGTCTGAGTCTGTATCGACTACGGCACCGCTCCTCCACAGCTTAGCCTGTTTCTTATCGTTTTGTTTAGCTTTGCAACTGCTATGGCCTGCTCAAACCATAGTAAGGTGTGACCGCTGGCGACACGCAGAGAGGATTGCTCCTCCCCGTGCCCGCCGGTTGTGGCAGTCACGCTTTCCACCGACGTTTGAGCTGACATTCTAGCCCCTGTTTGACCTTCTTCGACCTCCATTTTGGTTTTGATTGTCGGGGAATCGACCCCTCGCAGTAACTCCGACTAGTCGAAGCTGTTATAGAATGCCGTACCATTGCCTTAGCTAGACACTGCACTATTTTGGTTGTAGGCGCGCAAGTGACACAAGATATTACCCGTTTACTCCGAGGTAAATACAGTGCCCATTGCCCAGCTGGCACTCGCGTGGAGGGTACAGTTCGAGGGATTTTGCCAGCCTTCGTTGTCAATCAATCGATTTCAAAAATTCATATCTAAATTGACGCCCAATCAATGCAACTATGTAAAAAAACAAGAGAGAAAACGAAAAATTTTTTTTGACATTTCCTCGAACTTAAAGTCAAAAAATCTTAAAAAATACCGCACAAAATATCATCATTTTCTTAATGCAAAATACTTTATTAAAAGGCTCGCTTTAAAAAAAACGCTTGAAAAAATACCAGATTTCAAAATTTGTTTATAAAAAGTTGCACCATAGAAAAATTGTGGTTTTTCGTCATCTGGAGCATCATATGTATGTATCAGAAAAAGTAGGTTTGGTAAAATATACAATTTGTGTGTTACCTATTTTATAATTTTTACACAGTTTTGCGAATCCATTTTCGACCGATCGTTTATATGGCATCTATATTACATAGTGGTCCGATTCGACAGACAAGTCCATATCTACTCAATTCGTCAAGCTGATCAAGAATATATATACATTATGGGGTCGGAGACGTCTCCATCTCTGCGTTGCACACGTCGTGACACAATTATTATAACCTTCTGCGATTGTAAAGCAAATAATAGAAATCAAAAACTTCAAGTTTTGGTAATAATTATATTTTAAAAATTAACTTTTCGTTAAATTTTACATTCATGTAAACTGTTTACAAAAGAAAGAACAATACTTGCCACATTTAATTATGAAAGCTCAGACAGACCAACATGGCATATCGATTTAGTTCGTTGTTCTGATCAGGAATATAAATGTTTTATGTGGTCAGAAAAGATTCCATTTATACTTTAAACATTTCGTGATGTAATCACTATTTCACTGTTTCTTACTTGTTTTAAGAAGTGCTACGAAAATGTAGCAAAAAATATAAGGCTGAGAAACCTTCCTCGCAATCTAACATTTACAGTCACTATTAGTGTACGGAGAGTTTCAATATCATTATTTCTAACAAAGCTTACTCATGAGAATCTTTTGAACAGTTTTATGCGTAATGGAAGGAGAAATGCTCATTGAGAGTAAAGCGTATGCCCTTTGCTTGATGACATAATAAATATTTCGTATGCCATGGGTAAACAAAACAGACAATGACAACCAATCCGGAGACCAAAGTCCAAACAGCCCACACAAGCTTAAATTCAATATGTTTGCATAGGTCTGGCTCAGGGAATACACAAAGACTCAAAACGGAAGCTGGAACGATTTGTGGTACCTTTTCCGGCCCCTTTTGTCAAGTAACTTAAACAAAATTTTAAATCGTTTTTTTATGTGTAAACTTAGAAATTCTTTTGGTTTTTGTCCTCGTGCTCTTTTGTGCACTAAACTATGGGTATTTGGTAGATGGTCAATATTGATAAGCCTTCTTTGGATTGTGGTTAATAAAAAAAATAACTTAATAGCAAACAATTAGCAAAGATAAAATTGATACTTAGTAAAGTCAGGTTGGACAAAAAAAAGCCAATATTATGACCTCCTATGAGCGGTTATTTTGCGCTTAATGAGAAAAACTTAAAAGAGTGTTTATTTATTACCTTTTCAGAAAACAACATTTTGAGTACATTATGCCTCTGTGTAAGCGAAAAGTAACAAAAGCTAAATAACAAACTTGTTTAGATATTTCTTTTGTGTTCACAAAATTTCAATGATAAGACTGTGTGTAAGAACAAGAAAAGACTGCGCACACGGAAGTTACCTTTCATCAGGTTTTTTCTTGCCTTAATATTTTTTTTGGGTCCTGCTTACTTTTTGTATATATTTAAATATTTTGCGTTAAATTATTATTTCTTAAAGGACTTAGGTCATAATAAAGATAAATGATAATCATTGGATTCATTTTATAATATTGGCACGAAGTGTGTAGCATATTAAATTTGAGTCCTCACCTAATTCCCGCTCTGATTCACAATTTTTAAATTTTCGCGCTTCAATACATCTTATCCAATACTCCACAATACTAGGATGTACCATGTGTGGCAATAGATTCCTATTTTGTCGTAAGTGCGTACTCTTGAAAAATTTTTATTAAAAATATGTTCGGAAATTTTAAAAAATTTCATTTGAAAATTGCCAGGGTCCGAGTTGAGTTGTGTACATGTTTTTTTTTTTTTTATTTAAATTATTATTAATAATATTTTTATTTACTTTGCATTTATAAGATAAGTAAAATTATTTTTAAAACAAAATATATTAATTTTATTAAAAATAAATTCGGCAGTTAGTGAAATATGCATTTGATTATCAGGAATGTCACCGAAATTTAAAAATTTGGTGTCGGTCTGTTTTTAAAAAATGTCGGTGTCACAGAAGTCCCAGAGATTTAATTTTTCAAACTTCCAGTGGCTATTTAATAGTGGATTTCCATTGGTGGATGCGTTGAACGCGTTTGCCATTCACATCGAAACTCGCCTGACGCACGTTCAAGTCCTATGCTATTTGCATAGGCTGTAAGGTATGGGACATGGACTGTTAGGTATGGGAAAAAGCCGAGTTTGGAATGAACGCGGGATGTGCCAACTCGTTTTTGGTAGAATTTCATAGATTGCGTTGCTGTTAAGTTGCTGTTAGCTTAATTTTGAGAAAAACAGCTGTTTTCAACTATCACAATTTCAAAATTAAGCCGCGAAAATTAAAATGACAAATATATGAAAAACATTTCCAAGAACTGCAGAGTTTCATAAGCTTATAATATTCTATATAAATGATGACGTTTCTTCCAGCTTCACTTTTATTTTGTTCATTTAAAAAATATACAAGATTCATGACAGCGCCCAGGGCAGCGGGCCCTTATAATTATATACATATGAGTCAAGAACCTAATTTACTTTATTATATTATCATATTTGTGATAATGGTCGACCAAAACAGAAGTAGCCGCTGATTACCCCATTCTATAATTCAAAGTATCAACTGCATATGTTGCCCTTGGTGGCACCCACCTGCCACAAGTTCTAGAAGTTGTTATTCGTACTATAGCACGACCATGAGATTTCATATTAAGTGCATATGCTCATTAGAAATTGCACTTGTAATAAAAATTCTGTGGGTTAAATTTAAAGAATATTTATTACTTTGTTTACTGAAGTTTTGCCCCTTGCAAACAAATGATCAGCTGATTGCAAACGCATCCAGTGCAGTAGAAACACCATCCAAGACCTATCGCGTCAGCCCAGTCCGACACACTTAGGCCATAATTGGCCCATTGTGATCTTGGATCTTGAGCCCCTTCTCCATACTGAGATCTAAATTTAGATGGGATTCGACTTGGGTTTTTGGGCGAATTTTGGATAATACAGCTATTTTATCTAAGAAGGGGCTTCCTAGGTGCTTTAACCTGTATTTGTGTAGGGATATGCAGGAACAGAAGAGATGTTCAACTGTTTCTTCTTCTTCCTAATCTCTGCAGCTTCTGCTAAAATCATTATATCGGGTGCTTAGTTTGGATGCATGGACATCCACCAGCCAGTGCCCCGAGAGATTAGCAGCGGAGCAGTTTATTCGACTGAGGTTGCATAGCTCTGTGGTACGCTTGGCTTCGATAATTGGCCAAGTTTGTCCGGAAGTACGGCAGTTTGTAACGTTTTGCCATGTTTTAATTGATTCACGTCTGAAGTAGTTACGAATATGGAGCTTACAGGTAACCATAGGCATACGTGTACTATCTTTCTCTGGGCAGAGAGGCGCAGTAGTGCCTTGTCTGGCTAGTTCGTCAGCTATACAATTGAAATCTATGTCCCGGTGTCCTCCTTGTCTCGCTATTTCGTCAGCTATACAATTGCCTTCTATGAGTCGGTGACCTGGCACCCATATGAGGCTAATTGCGAACTACTGGGACATCTCGTGTAGAGATTTGCGACAGTTTGCCACTGTTAGCGAATTTGTGGACATGGACTAATTAATTTGATAGCTGCTTGGATATCGCTGTATTTGTTGATTTTACCCGACTCAAGGTTAGAGTTTTTTTAGACAGGTGATGGCTGCTTTAATGGCTAAAACTTCTGCATGGAGAAAACTGCAGTGTTCTGGGAGACTATTGGCATGCTTGATATTCAGTTGTTCTGAGAAGATGTCGAACCCGACTCGACCATTTAGTTTAGAGCCGTCTGTGTAGAAGCTTATACCACCAATTGGGCCTGGTATAGTTGAGATCCATTCCTCTCTATGAGGGATCATCAGGTTAAAAGGGGTAGATAAGTGCTCCGTTAGAACATAGTAGTCTGTTTTTCCTGGGATTAGTTAATTTCCAATCAGAATTGATGAGTGGTCAACATTTAATGGGGAACAGCAATTGAGTCTCTCAACCGTATTGCTGAAAGAGTGGCTTTCTCTTTCCCCGCCAATTTCGGAGGATGGAGGTTTCAAATTGAGTGAAGTGCATCAGTAGGGGTGGTGCGCAAAGCAAAGTTCTGTCTTATCAGGACTTACTTCTATCCCACTTTTTGTCCTCCAGTTTATTTGTCATAAGGTCACAAAGTGGTAAGTAATGAGTGTAAGGCAGTCTCAGTAGATTTGCCTTTTTGGTAGGCATGTTGAGCCTTCAATATAAGTGTTGATTTTTGCGTGGTGCTTCAGTGAAGGCCTAAGAGACGCTCTAAGGTATTTAACAGAAAGGATGAAATACTAATTGGTCTGAAATCCTTGGGCGTTGTGTGTGTTGCCTTACCGGTTTTGGGAATAAAAACTATCTTTGATTGTTGCCAGGTTTCTGGGATTTGTCCTAGTCTGAGAATTTCTTTAAAAATGGTATTGAGCCAGTTTATGGCTAAAGCGCCAGCATGCTGAATCTGAGCTGGAATTATTTCATCTGGTCCAGGTGACTTGTATGGTTGATAGCCCATCTAATGTTACGTTCACATAAGAGGTAGTAAAGAGAGTGGCTGCTTCTGCGGGCGAAATGTTTGTTGCCAGTGAAGTGGGCTTCTAAAAGTGTGTGTAGAGATTCGGCGCTGGATCTGGTCCAAGAGCCGTTGTCACATTTGAGATACCTTACAAGGGATGTTTTGGACAGAATTTTTCTGAGTCGTGCGGCATCGGGGGTGGCTTCGAATTCAGAACAGAATTTTCTCCAGGAGTTTCCTTTTCCTGCCTGGTGGTTTTCTTGAAGATGGATAGGCTGGATTTATATTATGACCAGTGTTCATCAATGTTAAATTTTTCTGGATTTATTGAAAATGGATCTGCAATTTGTGCGGAGACTTTGTAGTTGCGGTGTCCACCATGGTGGTTTCTTCTTACCCTTAGGTTTACTAGAGCGCCATGATGCCTTAAGAACATGGTTAAAAGCTAGAGGGAATGTATTTACAATCTGATTTATACTTTCCATTGTGTGGGGTCCTATAGGTGCCCTTTCTGTAATAGATTTCTTTATTAGTTCTCCGTATAATTTCCAGTTGGTCCTTAAAAACTGTAAAACACAAAACTGATTGGTTCGGGAATATCGAATGAAAGAGTAGTTTCTAGATATATATGGTCAAAGAAAGAGTGGTCTTGTAGTACCTTCCAATTTTTCAGATTTTCGACAAGTGACTTTGAGATTAGAATGAGATCTATGACCTCTTCTCTGTTTTTAGTAATAAATGTTGGTTCATTGCCTCTGTTGAATATGAACATGTTAATGCTAAGGATGAAGTTGAAGAGTGACTCACCCCTTTCATTTGTATTAGTGCTACCGCATTGAACGTGATGAGCATTTGCGTCGCAGCCGATTATCAGGCTTATATTTTGCCTATCGCATTCTGCCACCAGGTCGAACATGAGGTCGTCAGGTGAATTTGGTTGTTTATAAGCCATGTAGGACGACAGAAGTCGGAGTGGAGAAGACTGGACCTCCAGACTTACATGTCGTGTTACCGCCATTACGGTAATTATGTAGTAGAAATATGTTTAGATGTCTTTTTGCTAGAATGCAGATTCGAATTTTACCTTTGTTGTAAGCTAGGAGTAGCTTATATTCCTTATTCGCTAAGCCGCAAACCCTGCCTACTACCACCCAGGGTTCCTCGATCAGCGCGATGTCGACTCCGCCTCCAGCCAGGCGGAGGGTAAGAGCAGTGGATGCTGCTTTGCAATGGTGGAGGTTTATCTGTAGAAGTCGCATCGACAACTTGGGATAAACAATCCACTATCGTTATATTAGCGTCTGATTCATCTGGCAAATTCTCGAGATGACCGTCTTCGTGACTCAGCGCCCGTAGGCCTCTGGTTATTGACGACGCGTCAGAGGTGTAACCGTCAGGCGTATTGTCGGGTGCCTCAATCTCTGAGGCCAGATCCCGCTCGACTGTATTGTCGCCGGGATCCGCTTCAGCTGCTGCATCCGACTTGTACACCTTTACGTGTATGAAGCTGAAGCCAAAGTTTAGCGTACCCTTCGCCGCTTTTACGGGTTCCAGCGAGTCCTTGCTTAGGATCACCACTGCCTGGTTAGTGAGTCCTTGACCGCATTCAACCTTCACCACTTTCCAATCGTCAGTTGAAAGGCGAGGATTGCATTTCTGCATCATGAGTAGAATTCTCTCTGGGTCCTTTCGCGCTGCAGGAATCCAGATACTTGCGCGGGTACTGCTGGGAACTTCGTTCCAGTGCACTGCGTCCAGATTTTCCCCTGGCTAGACTTCTCCAACCCTGGAGATAGCTTCTATGTAGAAGCTCACTGAGCGCTCGTCCTTAAATTTTTTTTTTAAATTTTTTTTAGTTGCCTAGAGACCTAAAAGGATGCATCTTTCTACGCCGGAGCATCATCCATATCTTTAATTTGGGCATAAAGCTCTTTTTTCAAATGTTTTAGCCATTTCTCAAATGAATTGGCAATAAAGATTATTTTTCGAGAACATCCCATTATTATGGCAACTACCGGACATGTTTTGCATTCAAAAAGGATATTTTAACGATATGATAAATAATTTAAATACTTCCGACTTTAACTATTCTTAACGAAATTTACAATTTACTGACAAAAACAAGGCTTACAACGCAAATTCAAAAATGGTGCTTTTTGTGTTGCCGCTTAATGCTCAGGTTTTCTCTCAAAAATTCTTCATAAAAAAGAAAGAAACGACTTAAAATATTCGGGTAAAAATAATTTTATTAGAAGGTTAAAATACAGTATTATCTTTCATTAAAGTATAGATGAGAAACATTTTGCCTATATATGTTTTAAAGATTAAGCTTGGCAGATAATTTGGCGCTATTATTGTTGCCGCAACTGTATATATGTTAGAATTAAAGAGGGCCAGGCAAAGGGCAAATAGTTGAGAGAGAGACACGAAGTGGCCGTCGTTATTTAACGATGGTATAGCAAGGGTGTGTTGGTTAAGCGAGTAGTGAGATCAGATCATTATTCTGTTGCAGAATCTCGTGATCTACAGATACATTAAGTACATAGTAAATATTGTTAACTTTAAATATCCATATAATATAAAATATCCATTATAATAATAAACGTTGTCTTAGATTGTTTTTGCATCACTGTGGAATACCGGGGCCACAATTTTGGGGACTCAACCGGAATATGAACACTTGAAAAACACATATATTAAAACTGCGTGCGATATTAAAATTTCATAACTTGTGTGTGCTACAATAGACAAAAATTGACTAAAGTTTGTGAAACGTAATTTCAAAAGCTGTCAGATTCGTTTCAACTATAAGACATCAAATTAGAAGGTAATGAAATAGCGGCGCTTGTAGGAATCAAACGCAACAGTGGTGAAATTCAGTGGATGCGGTAAGACAAATTGTGGCGACCACAAAAGGCGCAGTCAATAAGAAGCGGCGCAGCTGTGGTGAATTTCGTCGCTGGCAGAGAGA
The DNA here is from genome assembly GCA_035043045.1 of Hirtodrosophila alboralis. NCBI lineage: Eukaryota > Metazoa > Arthropoda > Insecta > Diptera > Drosophilidae > Hirtodrosophila > Hirtodrosophila alboralis. The sequence goes on along the minus strand of JAWNNH010000623.1, from coordinate 179,606 downwards.
AACTCAAGAAGGCAACCAAATAACGGAGCATACTTCAATACAAAAAAGAAGCAGACAGCGTTACTGAGAGTGGTACAACGCGACGCGAAGAATGGAAATATGGCCTCGGAGCTTTTCCTCAAAATAGTTCATGCAAGATTTCATTTCGTTCACGCACATAAACACATAAAACGCATGCATACACAGACAGGAGTTCGTGCGAGCATCTCGGCTCGGTTATAAAAAACGTTTCTTAATCACCTCAACAGTCAAAAACTACACATAACAACCCTGGAGACTACGTTCAGCTATAGCTTACTTTGGTCACTCTTATTCTTATGTGACCATTCTTTGAAATATCGGATTCAAGACAACACTGCAAAGAAATAACAATGACAAGACAGACGTTGCCAACTACTTCACAATACAATTCCAACTAGTTTACGACACGAAACGGGCATCCTGACCTTTACACGTCCTCGTGTAGTCACTTTAACATAACATATTATCCATAATTTAAAACTTAAACGCCTAATTTTACAAATTTTTTCCCCTTGTATAGTAATTACGTTTTTCTTCTCATTATAGTCTAGTTATTCCAAATTATCTTAATTCAATATTAAATTTGGTTTTTCTTAAGTTTTACATTGCCAAAAAATTATTTTATATTTATTTTATAAAATACCACTCATTGATTTTGCTTCTAAATATATACCCACAATATCATATTTATTTTCTCTCAGCCTAGCGTCGTTTCAACTGGACTCATCGTCTCTCACAGACGGATAACATATCGTTCCATCCGAACTCATCGCCTTTCCCAGACGGATAACACATTTTCCCTCATGGACTCATCGTCTCTAACAGATGGATGACATTTCGTCGCACAACAACTCATCGCCTCTCATTGACGTATAACATTTTTGTCCTACAAGGACTCATCGTCTCTCAGAGACAGATAACATATCGTCCCACAAGGACTTATCGCCTCTCATAGACGGATAACATTTCGTCTGACAAGGACTCATCGTCATTCCTAGACGGGTAACACATCGTCTCTCATGGAGCCATCGTCTCTCACAGATGGTTAACTCATCATCCGTCCTAAACTCATCGTCTCTCACAGAAGGATAACAAATTGTACCTCCTGTGCTCATCATCTCTCGTGACGGACAACACATCGTCCCTCCTGGTCTCATCCTCTCTCACAGACGAATAACACATCGTCCCTCCTGGACACATGGACTCTCACAGACGGATAGCTCATCGTCCCACCTGGAGAGCTAAGGCATTGCCTCACTTGAGCAGATAACTCTCAATCTTTGCTGAAATCTTAGGCTGCCTTAACACTTTTCATTATCCATATTCAACTCATTTGACGTATGACCATCTGATATTTTCTAATTTAAATTTAACTTTACAACTTTAAACTTGACTTTAATTTCTCTTACCACGCTCAGACTAAAATGTATACTCAACCATTTATTCACATTCCGTAAATTCCACCTACAATTTGACTTTAACCTTAAGTTCTTAACCATGCACATCACACCTTTTACTTGCCCATTTACATGGCTCGTTTTTATTTCAATAAGATTAAGTTTATCTCCTTTACGAACTAGTTAATCACCTACCCTGGTCAGCAATAATACGGGTCGGTACTTAAAATATAAAAAAAAAAGAATTCACTCCATGAAGTTTGAAAGGCACTTAGAGCTTAAGGACACCAGACTGTCAATCAGCTGTACATGGAACGAAATTTTTAAACGGCAAAACATAAATCCGATTATAAAATATAAGATGTACCAGGCAACAGCTAGGCGATCATTTGCTACGCAACCCAGCTTTGGGGATGTGAGACATAAGAATATGTGGAAAAGTCTGAGATATTTCATCCAGAGCTCTCAAACAACTGGCGACCCTTTCAGTATGTCAGCAAAAGACAGTTCTCTTACTGATATATTGAACTGAGTGACTCAGACAGCTTTCTCCGTGCATCATTGCTCGAGTCTTTCACTGACCGCTCTGACAAGAAAAAATGTCAAAAAGGGCTTCCGCTCTGACAAGAAAAAATCTCAAAAAGGCCTTTTGTATGTTTATGTGTGTTTGTGAGTTCAGCTTGTACAGGCGCACTTGGTAAATTGTTTTTTTTCAGGAGCAGACCGCACTGAAAAAATTAATCAACTGTTTTTTTCGAGCTATGATTTCATCAAAAGAATATTTCATCTACCTCAAAATTCTCCCAACTATGCAACTCATCTGTAAACAGAACTAGCGCCCATGTTTGTATCCACAATCCAGCGGCATTTTCACTGCATTGAAAAGGTTTTTAAAATGGCAGACTTTAGATACCCAATAATTGTAGCTGAATATTTGCTTAACAATAGAAAACAATGCACTCAACAATGGCAATCGCATATCGAAACGAATAAATAACACTTGATGATCCCAGTCTCTGGAGGCAAAACAAAATAGACTGATTCAAGGCATAGAGTCCAGCTGCAAGCAAGAAGAATTGACTCCAGAACCGGCTACAGAAAAGTAAGGTTCAGCATGGGCAAAATAACTACTTCCAAGATAATTCGGAACACATAAAATCTCTTAATCTTCAAGTCTCATCTAAGCAAAATGAACGAGAAGACATCGAGCATTTCCTGTGTGAATGTCCAATTTTAAAGAATTTAAGGTTAAGACACTTTTAAAAATTAACCATCTCAGAGGAAGAAGGTATTGCTCAATAGCAGAAACTGGTTCGCTTGGGGACAAACTTAAGGTTGTTTCTAAAAAAAATTCTCTTTATGCATGTGAAATTAATGTAAATGAGTGTTTTTTGTAAACGGTAAAATATATTGTAAATTTTATATGATCCTACTGCTTTAGGCTGATAACAGAAAATGGTTCGCTGGCAACAAACTTAAGGTTGTTTTAAAAAAAATCCTCTTTATGTATGTGTAAAAATTAATGTAATAAGTATGTTTTGTTAAAGGTAAAATATATAGGGAAAAAATATATTGTAAATTATTATATGATCTTACTGCTTTAGGCTGACGGCAACATGCCAAGCTAAGCGATAAGCAAAGTAATCAACACTACCACTTCTACTACTACTAGATGTAAAATAAGTTTATAATTTGACATACATACCAAATTTAGTCGTGTTGGAAATATTAAGAGTTCTGCTGCTTTTACAATTCTTCCTAATAAGTGATTTATGCAACACATCAAAATCCAATTAATTTTTAAATCAGCATCGTATCTGTTGTTACCATAACTCAGCAGCAGCATTGGCAGTTTCCCACTATTCCGACCAGTCAGAAACATTGGAGGAACACGCAATTAGTCAACAAATTAAATACAGTTCATTGGGTTAATTTCAACATGGCAACCTAATGGCATAATATTCCATTGACTAAAAGAGACAATTTATTTCGCCTTCTGACTATTTCTAATCAGAACTGTCCCCTTCTTTACTTGTATGTTGAGTTTATTGTCGATTCAACAAATTGTATATGTAATTGTATGTATATGGTCAGACATCGATTGACTTAACAATATGCTGTCAGTAGCAGAAAAAACTCGTCCTAAAATAGAAATTTTCACACAATATTTGAAAAGTCTCAAATGATTTTAACATGCAACAGCATTTTGTATGCCGGACTTTTTGTGTCGATTTATATGTAAAATGGGTCACTGATTCCGAAAAAATTTTTTAAAAAATAGATTGCAGGGACCGTTGTTAGACAAATGCTATATTTTCGACTTTTATAAATTTTTGGTAAAGTGAAAATAAAAAGTTGCCTAAAGTTTTTTGTATAACTCTTTGGATTTGTAGGATTACTAATAAATACATTTTTTTTTTAATATTAGCCGAAAAAAAAATGGAAAATAGAAATTTTTAATTTATGTTTTTAAAGCTTCCAATGTGGGAAAATTTCGATATTTTTAAAAAGTTTGGAAAATTAGAAAAATTAATTAAATATTGACAAAAAATAAATACAAAAAAAATGTAATTTTTTTTTATTGCAAAGGAAGCAGAAGAACAGTTAAACGTAAAATGCATGTATTGGCTTACGCGTGGCCTTAAATGGGTAAATCTGATGTTTGTCGACTATACATGGCTATAACCTGACCATTTATTCACGGATTTTTTACGAACAAAACCTTGATTGACGCCTTATTAATGTATCATTATAAATTAAATGCTGAACTGTCCACTTATTTTGGAGACCCAAATGCATCAATAAGAATCCAACTGTACCCTTTTCTCAAAAAATTTCTTACTTAAACGCAGAGTGTCATGCGAATCACTCAACAATTCTGTTCTTTAACTTAATTTTCGGATTCAATCAGCATTTTTACTTAACAAATGTCTGCAAAGAATATAATAATAATTTTTAATAGTTGGTCGTATAAGACATATCAATGAACCCCAAAAAAACTTACTGGCTTATAACTTCTACATTTGTCGACCAATATTTACAAAAATTTTGTATGGCTTTAACAATTACTAATTCCCTAGATCCAAAGAGTGATTTATAAAAATAAACCACATCGACAACGGTCCCGGCAACATATTTTTTGAATTTTATTTTCGGAATCAGCGACCCATTTGACATATAAGCCGACTCAGCTGAGTCGATATAGCTATGTCCGTCTGTATGTCTGTTTTTGGCCTTATCTTTGAGCTATCTTGATGAAACTCAGCACAGATGAAGCTTGGTCATGTAGGTAGTTTATATGTCAAGATCAGCCCGATTCGACCATGGAGGATCAATAAAAGACACTTAATTTTCATGAAGTTCCAATAGGAATAATCGGTTAAAAAGTGCTTATTTAAAAATTTTTATTGTTGTTTAATATATCGAAACCATAATTGACATTCAAAATTTTCTTACGAGACCATTGCAAAGCTTCAGCGTGCAGAACATAGCCGTTGTTTTAATTGATTAAATACACTTGATCTGAAACCTACATACCAAATTAAGTGTCTCTAGCTCTTATAGCGTCCGTGATCTGCGTGTTCATACAGACTGACAGACAGACTGACAGACAGACTGACAGACAGACTGACAGACCACAGACAGACTGACAGACAGACTGACAGACAGACTGACAGACAGACTGACAGATAGACAGACTGACAGACAGAGACACTGACAGACAGACTGACAGACAGACTGACAGACTCACAGACAGACTGACAGACAGACTGACAGACTGACAGACAGACTGACAGACAGACTGACAGACTCACAGACAGACTGACAGACAGACTGACAGACAGACAGACTGACAGACAGACAGACGGGCATGACTCGATAAACTCGGCTAATGATACTGATCATGTATATTTATTGTTTATATGGTCAGATTATATGGTCTGCAATATATATATATTGTTTACATGGTCTGAGCTGCCTCTTTAAGCATGTTACATACATTCGCAAAGTTTTAAGAACCATTTTAATAAATTTTTTAAAATTATTGAAAGACAAGTTGAAAGGCTTTCTTATTATATTTTTGAATGGGTGAACATTTTTATTTAATTAAACTATGATCGGAGTTATTTACACTTAATTGAAGTTATTGAATCCGCCAATGTCTAATCAGTGTCAGAACGTTAATCTCTCAGAGGCAAGCCTGCAGATTTTAGCATTACTCGAGAATCAGAAGAATTACAGCCGATTTTCAAATGCTTTATGTTTTCTGAAAGCTAATAAAAGGGCCTATTAATCATACATATACTTTATTAAGTTTAAATTACTAGTTTTGCAACTATTTGATTTTGAATTTAGAAAATTATGATATTTTTTGCGGTATTTCTTATGATTTTTTGACTTCAAAATTCGAGGAAAAATTTTTTTCGTTTTGCTCTCCTTTGCTTTTACATAGTTGCATTAATTGGGCGTCTTTTAAGATATTAATCATAGAAAAATAATAATAAGATCTTAGCCCTACATACATACTTGATGCAATTGTTTTTTTTTCATTACACTAGTGGTTGCTAGAAGTTATAATCGATTTTAATTCATTATTTAAACTAATAGAAATTACGAAAAATTTGTCTGGGTTGTCTGGATCCCGAAACAGGGCAGTAGAGAAAAAAACCAATGATAGTCTGCTCCCAGACTAAAAAAAAAAAAATGCACTGGCACGAGGCACTGGCCATAGTTTGTAAAATCACTTTAAGCGTCCCTCGATGAGAGTAACTTGCACACTGGTGGCAACTATGGGCAACATCCAGTATAGATGGCCAAAAGAACACCTTTGTTCAAGTACAGCCACATGCGACTTACATAATTGGCGCGTGTAAAATTATTATAATGTAATCTACGCACTGATAAAAAAAAGAGAGATAATGCAAGGTCAAGCCGTTATCACTGCTCTCAGCAGCTGAATTCGCGACCCAGTAGGAAACTGGTCACTACACCACTGTTAATGCAGAGTGAGTCTTACTCGTGATGTCATTAACAGAAAAAGACAGTTTCCGAAACAGACTAGTTTTTGATTTGGATGTCTTTCAAATGGTAGACTCCTAAAGTTTTTCCTAAATCGTTCGTAAGTTCATAATACGTTGGACTTAATTTGCACTTTACTTTAGCGTTTACAAACACAGGAGCAAGCTAAGCGTTAAACTTTTTGGCGGCGTTACTCAAAGTTTCGTGCGTAAACGTTGTCGCCTACTTTAAGTTGCAATGTCCTGCTGCGCAGGTTATAAGCGCGAGCGTTGGCATTGTGTGCTGCAGATACATTATCTTTTGCTTTATTTCTTGCAATCTGCAATGCATCGGGTTGTTTCAGGGGTGTACCGTCCGTCAACAGGTTAAGTTTGCGCAAAAGCTCATAGTCTTTGCCATTTAGTATCATGTTCTGACCAAAACATAGAAAATATGGGGAGAATCCAGTACTACGATGAATACTTGCACGTAGAGCTCCACTAATTTCGTTTAAGTTCTGATCCCAATGAGCATGATCAGATCCTATGTAAGCGCGAATGGCTGCCAATACGGATCTAATAAGTCATTCACTGGCGTTTGCTTGCGGTGAGTGGATCGCAGTACAAACGTGAGATACTCCAAAGCAAGTGAGAATCCAGTACTACGATGAATACTTGCACGTAGAGCTCCACTAATTTCGTTTAAGTTCTGATCCCAATGAGCATGATCAGATCCTATGTAAGCGCGAATGGCTGCCAATACGGATCTAATAAGTCGTTCACTGGCGTTTGCTTGCGGTGAGTGGATCGCAGTACAAACGTGAGATACTCCAAAGCAAGTGAGCATCGGTGAGCACTACTTCTGGAACTCCGAATGTATAAAACAAATAGTTCTTTAAGTAGTCACAGATTCGATTTGAAGTGAATTTCTTGAGTGGATGCAAGAAATGAAATTTGGTATTATGGTCAACTACGATAAGAATGCCGATATTACCAGATTTTGACCGCGGGTAAGGACCTAATAGATTGAGATACGATTTTTGAAAGGGCCTATAGGACTCCATGGGTTTACCCATGGGTGGTCGTAATACGATATTTGGGCTTTTAGTAGACTTACAGACTGAACAATCTGACACGTACTTCCTAGCTTGCACAACCATTCCGGGCCAAAATAAATATCTTCTTAACTTTTCAACTAATTTCCCTGTGCCACAGAGTGCCGAATCAGGTGCATCATGTGCTCTCTGCAAAATCTCTTTAGGAAGCCCTGATGGAATCCATAGTTTCCAAGAATCAAATTCTTGGGATTCGTTGCCAGTAGCATGTTCAGTAAGCTTGTATACGAAGTGGTCAACGATTTTTAGGTCTGGCAACTTAGAATGGTTCTGTTGGATACGCTGAATCAAATACTGGTACTCTGGTGACTTAAATTCGTTTGACGTCAGGTCAACCATTGGTCCAATCGAGTCTAATTCACAAACAGCTGGTTCGTTGCGACGTGATAGAGTATCGGCCACGATGTGTTTTGCCCCACTGCGATGGTTGATAGTAAAATCAAAGCCTTGCAAATTAATGGCCCATCGAGATAATCTACCAGAGAGATCCTTTTGGTTCATTAACCATTTTAAGGAGGCGTGATCTGTTACCACAAGAAATTCTTGACCTTCGATATAAGCACGAAATTTATGAATACCTCGTATCACCGCCAAACACTCAAGCTCCGTAACTGTATAATTTTGCTGAGCTTTCGATAATTTTGTTGACATGTACGCGATTGGTAATTCCTCACCTTCTTCATTTTTCTGCGCTAAAACGCAGCCAAGGCCATGAAAACTCGCGTCGCACAGTAAAATAAATGGTTTCTCAAAATTTGGTGTACTTAAAATGGGAGCTGTGGTTAATTTAGATTTCAGCTCTGTAAATGCATTTTGCGCTGCCCCGTTCCAATTGAGAGCTTTGTTTTTCCTAAGATGGTCAGTCAACGGGAAGCTGATGGAGGCGTAGTTCTCTACGAACCGCCGATACCATCCGGAAAGTCCTAAAAATCTTCTCAACTGTTTGACTGTAGTCGGAACTGGAAAATTGTTTATGGCGTCTATTTTCACGGGGTCAGTTTTTAATTGCCCATCTCCAATTATGAATCCTAAATACTTTATTTCACGCATGCAAAACTTTGATTTGACAATGTTGATTGTCAAGTTCGCTTTGCGGAGATATCGAGCAATTTCTTCTAAAAGAGTCATATGGGAACTAAAGTCGTCTGAGAGTACTAAAAGATCATTTAAATAAACAAAGACTCTTGTACGTAAATGAGCGGGTATTACGTGATCCATTAGTCTGCAAAGGGTTTGAGGAGCGTTGCACAATCCGAATGGCATTACCTTATATTGATACAAAGGCCGATTAGGAATTGTGAACGTCGTATATTGCCTAGACTTCTCCTCTAGAGGTATCTGCCAAAAAGCATGCTTCATGTCAAGACCCGTTATATAACGAGCTGGAGGTAATCGACTCAAAATCCCGTCGATATGTGGTAAAGGGTATGCGTCTTTACGAGTGTGTTTATTTACGACTCTAGAATCAAGACACAATCGCAATTATTCTCCTCGTCGTACTAGTACGCAGTTGCTGCTCCAAGGACTTTGAGACTCCTCAATTATATCCATGGCTAGCATTTTATCTACCTCTTCAAACATTTGCTTCTCTATTGCCGGTGAAACAGGCCAATTCCGTTGCTTAACCGGAGTAGCATTTCCAACATCTATGCTATGTTCGATTACATGTGTGCGCCCTAAGCCATCTTTCTCGTATGAAGGAAATTTTGAGATTACATAATCGAGACTATTCTTCTGCATAGGAGATAAAACATGCATATGATGAGTATCTTCGACACTCTCGTAACCGGTATCGAGTTCAGATACTTGCACTGTAGGATTAATGATCTGATTTAGTAGGCCAAATGAATGCCAGAAATCCATACCTAACTACACATCCTGTTTGAGATCTGGGATTATAAAAAACTCGATTGGGTTCGTTATGCAACGATAAGAAACTTCACTTACAAATTTTCCAATAACAGAACATTCAGAATTGTTTGCTGTTTTTATGCTGCCTGAGCACTTCTGAAATTTTGGACTTGATCTAAGTTCGGTTGCAGCTTTGTTGCCTACGCAACTAATTGTAGCTCCCGAATCTAATAAGGCGACATATTCTTTATTTTCAAGGGATAGTTCGGTGTAGAGGCGATTGTCTGAACTACAATAAATGGCAGAAATAAGTTTTTTTCGAGTTGAATTAATATTTTTCCAAAAAGTTCTCAGCCTCAAAGTTGAACGTCTGGGCTTAAAAGATAAGTTTATGCAGTCAACATCCGCAAAAATGCGTTGTCGAGCCGCTGTGTACTTGGCCAACCTCACATGGAAAGGCAAGAATGGGCTTGAACGTATATTACAATCAGTTTGATTTGCATCTAACGTTATTGGTTGGCTCAGATCCGAAGAAGTGTTTGTCTGAGCCTGAAAGTCACAATATTGGATTAATGGTTCGGATGCGGCAGAATGCTGTGCGTCTGCGCATCCCGTTATCGGTTTTCCGAAGGCTTACACTTCTGACACTTCGGCTTAAAAGTATTTTTGGCTCCACAGCCGTAGCAAAATATGGTGCGTGGTTCTAAGCAGTCATCAAATCGATGTCCTGGCTTATCACAATTCCAGCAAATTAACTGTTTGCGTTGAATTGCTGTTACCTCCTCTGATTCTTGCTCCTTCGGTTCAGCCTCAAGCTCAGAAATACGAGAGCGAGGTTCAAATCTACTTTTAGCATGATAAGATTTAACTTGCTTATAAAATTGCTCATGCGTTCGAATTTCTTCGCGTAGCCTAGCGAGGGTAGTTATACCAAGATGCATGATCTCATAGCGTAACGAAGTCTTCGAATTGTGAATTAATAATCATTTCCCATACATCCATATCATCGTCTACGTCTTCAAACTTTTTACGGATTTCCTCACAAAAGGTTTCCCAGTGAAAACGAGGATTAGAACGATGAAATCTCCAAAACCATTCATTGGTCGCACAGAAGTTGATAGCTACCATTTAAATTTTGTTTGGTCAAAGAACGAATTCTATAAAGAAAATCCTGCGCCTGCATTCCCTCTCTGCCACCATCAAACTTTATCCGCCAGCTTTGTATAATGCTGGATACTTTCTCTGCTGGAACAGAAGAGTAAGGTCTGGCTATATTCGATACATTTTCTGCAACGCCATTAGGATGTGTTAAAGGCAAATGGGGTAAATCATTTATGGGTCTAGGAGTCGTGCTTTGGCTCAGGGGTCGTGAGCTAGGTTCACTAGTCCCTAATTGTAAATTTGCCAATTTTTTGCAGATAATGATTTTTCAATAGTGTCCGAAATCATAGAGTGCAAGCTTTGTATCATTTGATTTTGACTGGACTGTATTGCAGTTTGCACTAAGTTCACTACGTCAACCTGATCACTAACAACTGGAACCTGATGTTGAGAATTGTCAAGCGGAAGGCCTGCTTGTATACGATTCATTGACCTGGTTTGTATACCTCTCCTAGGAGTCGTTCCTCGATTTCTTGCCGCTCTAGTCGTGCCTCGCGACTGAGAGTTTAAATCAATTGAACCGGTCCCTTTGTTTGGGGCTCGTGACTGCGAGTTTAATTCAATTAAGGGTACCTTAGGTGGAGAATGTCTATCACTATTACCAGTGGCTTCTTGAATTTCTACCGCCAAATTGTTATTTTGGTATGTGATTTGATTAGCAGAAAACTTGTTCTTACATACTGGGCAACTAGGTGTAGTCTGTAAATGTTCTATAATACAAGGGTTGTGAAATTTATGATTGCATGGTAAAACTGCAACTAGTTCGGTCTTATTCAATGTCTCGTGACACGAGCCACAGAATGGATCAATCTCTTGCATCATCGATGCTATATTTTCCGTGCTGCGTCTAACAGACATATTAATTAAATAAAAAAATTTACAATATAATAATTTGGTCCGTCGCTTCTCAGAATGCCAATAACCAAAGGCAATTTATTAAGCCAATCGAATACATACGAAGTTTTGTCTGTTCTCTCTTAATCTGAAATTTACTGGATTCTATTGCTGATTTGCATTTGGTCTGAAAATTTATGTTGGTCAGACTAGCAGAGTATCTCCGCAACCTGCAATTCCATTCAAAATTCCTCAGAAACCATGCAAATTTTGTTCCGATACTATAAAACTAAACGAATGTGTGTCAAGATAACAGACTCACTTTGGTCGACCAATCCGGATTACCGAATTGCAATCGCATTTCCTAAAGATGAACTTCTGAACTTTTCAACACCACGCTGTAGAATTATATATCGAGATTGTTCTACTAAAGTGTGAAAACTAATGCATCATTATCATTCTTCGAGCTTTTGTTTATGGCGAAGCTAACCATAACATAATAAACATAGAATGCTTCATAGCTATTTCTATAAAATTTGTTAACCTTCGGTTAGGTCCCACCAGTTGGGCGCCATTGTGTAGCGTGCGGCGTTCAGGTCTCAGCAGTCGGGCGCTATGGTTTTTGTTTTTGCCCTTCCCTTTTGTCAAAGGACCCTAGATCACGGGATCTAATCGCCTTCGCGCAATCGACTTTGCCATGAAGGATTCGGAGCGTGCACTTCTTGCTATGCTCGGGCTCAGCTCGACGGATGGGGTGGGGTTCTTCCTCCTCCTATCATGGCGGACACTCTATCACAAATATTAAGTGCACTTACGTAAGACTAAACAGACTAAACAGTCGGACTTGTGCATGTATTAAATCGACGGTAGAGTATTAAACTGTTAATCCTACCCTATTGTGTACCCACCCGACCTTGGCAACACCTGTTGTAAGTTTTGGTTTTCCCCTAAAGCAACTTACTGCTGATTTCTAATTCAACTTTGGCATGGGCTTAAAGATCGGCGACGGACCATAAAAGAAATTTAAGCGTTCATATCGACTTCAACATTATACATTATTTATTAACAATAACTTCAATATTATATTTCATATTAAAGAATTAAATTTAATTAAATTAATGAAATAAGAAATGTAACAACAAAAGAAATAAGGAATTTAAAAAAAAATGTAATTGTAATGATCATAAGTTCTTTCATGCCTATGTGTCTAGAATATATATACAGGGTATATATGTGAAAATATATATATATATATAAATAACGTATGTTATACGTTTGTGTTTTCTTTTTCTATATTTTTTTTTATATGTATATATATATGTGTTATATGTTGTATGTATTCTATTCATATAATTAAGGGGTATATTTGCATTCATAAAAAAATAGTATGTTTGTATGTTTGTAAGGTGTAGATAATATTATTAGAAAAACAAGACTTACCGAACACTGCCGTCGTTGAGCTCAAGATGACGATGCTGGCTTAATTTAAAATTAATAAAAAAAAATAATAATAAGATCTTAGCCCTACATACATACTTGATGCAATTGTTTTTTTTTCATTACACTAGTGGTTGCTAGAAGTTATGATCGATTTTAATTCATTATTTAAACTAATAGAAATTACGAAAAATTTTGAGGTATTTAGCATACAAAAAATTTAGAAATTTAAAAAAATTATATTGTTGGATCCCGAAACAGGGCAGTAGCGCAGTGCAGCGCAGTGCAGCGCAGAGAAAAAAAAAACCAATGATAGTCTGCTCCCAGACTAAAAAAAAAAAAGGCACTGGCACGAGGCACTGGCCAAAGTTTGTAAAATCACTTTAAACGTCCCTCGATGAGAGTAGCGCGCACACTGGTGGCAACTATGGGCAACATCCAGTATAGATGGCCAAAAGAACACTTTTGTTCAAGTACAGCCACATGCGACTTACATAATTGGCGCGTGTAAAATTATTATAATGTAATCTATGCACTGATAAAAAAAAGTTGTGCTCTGCACCAGAGATGATCGGTAACTGCTCTGCTTAGGCGCAGCTATCTGACCAGCAGCCCACGCAATTAGCTAATTTCCGAAGCTGCGCTTCACGATAGCTACTGTTGCTAGGCCGAAGTAAGGTATGCGGCAGCAGATAAGAAACGGTACAAACGTACGATGCTGCCGATTCTTATCCAAGGTGACTTAAGAGAAAGGCTTAGCGAGAGATAATGCAAGGTCAAACCGTTATCAATGCTCTCAGCAGCTGAATTCGCGACCCAGTAGGAAACTGGTCACTTCAGCTGACTTCGCGACCCAGTAGGAAACTGGTCACTACAAACACAGGTAAAGGTGTTAAGGACATATTAACGCCATCTACCCAATTTTAAGTATCGGTATATAACTCCCTAGCACAATTACTACTGCACATTCTAGTTCTGACTTTCTTCGGAATACTAGCACTCCAAAAATATACTATATAAGATGAGAAACCTTGTGCGTCCATATTCTTGCATATACAATCCCGATTCGTTCTGCTACATATGTGGTATCAACATTGCAAATACGAAGCTTAGAATAAACTTCACCAAAAAGTTTCGAAATATTTATAAGGATTTCTTTGGAATCGAACCCAAAAATTTGAAAGAAGATTGAGCACCAACATTTATATGCACTTCGTGTTAATCACATTTGCCAAGAAAACAAAACAACAAGTAAGTGCCACATTACATTATGATGAAATCAATTCAACTTCAGAAAATACTAACACTTTCGTTTCTTTTTAGGTATACTTTTCAATTTTCAAGACCCATGATTTGGAAAAATACTGATACTCATGGATCCGATTGTTACTTTTGCGCATTTCAAAAAATTGGTATTGGAAAAAATATGAAATGTATTTATCCGCAATTGGCTGCACGTGGCTTTCAGCTTCTTGTAAAATTGCTGCCAAAACTACAAACACAGAAATAATCGTCAACATCACACGAAACTACGACTACAGGTTCTGACTTTTCAGGAATAGATAAACGTCCCATGCTGTATTCTCAGAAAGATTTGAATGATTTTGTAAGGGACATGAACTTACTAAGGAAAATGCTGAGATGTTAGCATCGCTGTTAAAGGAACGAAATCTTGTGAAGGAAGACCTTAACGGAACTTTTTATTGAAGTCGACATCTGGCGTTTTCATTTTTAAAATATCGTCGATGTTAGCAAACGCAAATTTAAAACTTAAATATCATGTTATACCTTAAAAAACAAATAGTAAATTTTATTTTTAATAAACATTTATTAATATACATATATAATTAATTTCTGATTGTTTTATCTATAGATGGGGGGGCCAGACATCGGTCATAGCCACAGAAAATCATATATACTATGAGTATAACATCGCATTATTCGGTCGTTCTTGCATTAATTATTGATCCATTTATATATTTATGTGATTCTAAAATCAAAAGGGCAGAAAAATTAGTTCAGGCGGCATTCCTGGTGCTCTAAAAACCAAATTTCGTAGAACATTCAGTAATGAAATAGTCAATGTCGACTAAAACATATTTAGCTATAAGATGTTGTTATTTCGTTGTCTATCAATCGATTTCTATGATTAATATCTTAAAAGACGCCCAATTAAAGTCTAAAAATCGTAAAAAATACCGCACAAAATATCATCATTTTCTAAATTCAAAATCAAATAGTTGCAAAACTAGTAATTTAAACTTAATAAAGTATATGTATGATTAATAGGCGCTTTTATTACCTTTTAGAAAACGTAAAGCATTTAAAAATCGGCTGTAAGATTCTCGAGTAATGCTAAAATCTGTAGGCTTGCCTCAGAAAAAAAGCTTAAAACTAAAAACCAGATTTCAAAAATTTTTTAAAAAAAAGTCTCACCATAGAAAAATTTTTAAAGTCGTTTTTCATTTTTTTTAGGGTTTTTTTAGGGGACAGTTCTTGTGCACGTTTCTTTTGCAAAAACTCGTCTTGTACAGCTCCAGCATGAATTTCGTTCACCCGACCAAGCACCCACTGGCCTGGCGGTGTGTTGTCTTCTGCGATCAGAACCAATGTTCCCTTTTGGATGTTGTTGCAGGCAGCTGTCCAATTGCTTCGCTCCTGTAGCAGTGTCAAATATTCCAACGACCAGCGTCTCCAAAACGCGTGATTAATCGCAACGATTCTTTTCCATCGATTTGTCCCCGACAATTTGAGAAAGGCCTCATTAAATGGCTCGGAAATGGAATTGAGCGGTCGACAAAATAAAAAAATGACGGAGTCAACGCTTCCAAGTGACAGGTTTTCCACAGAAAGTATACAAAGACGCAAATGTATATTTTAATAGGCTTTCGTCCTCTTTGATTGAAGTGCATCCATAGCGGTTCAGCGTAGTTTGCTCGAAAGGGTGCAAGCCTTGTTGAACTTGACTTGCTGGTAGCGAGCCCATAATATGCTTTGCCAATACTGGGCATTTGCGAAAGCATACACTGCAACTCCACACTGTCCTGTGAGCCAGTTGCCTGGAGTTTATCACCCAAAATCTTTGTCGCACAAAAGCACATAACGCGTGTGCTCCGCCATGTATATTGGTTCTGTGCAAATGTTCAAATAATGAGTTTATATGATTCTTTGGCTACTACATATCTTAATCCACCCCCAGTTCGATTGCCGTTAAAGCCTAAGTTTGAGTCAACTTTTCTTTTAACAAAGTGCAACACCACCAAAATATGTAACGAAATACTCTAGTCAGTTTAAGAAAATCCTTCGCATACTTTGAATGCCCTACGATGTCCTCCACAATACCTTGAGACCTGACTAGTAAACTAAAATAGCTTTTTCTTTGATCTGGGAGCCCTTCTGGGCTTTGCCAATCCACAGATGCCCATTTATGTTCGTCTTATACTAAAAATTCCGGCCCTCGCCACCACATCGACGAGACCATCAATTCATCACCACCACGAGATACAATGTCTGCAGGGCTTTGTTTCATCTCTATCTTATACCACTCCTATACCTTTGACAATTCCTGAATAATTGCCACTCTATTAGCGACAAATGTATTCTATCGACTAGCAAGAGACGCGATCCAACTGAGAACTATCGTAGGATCAGTGAAATATCTAACCTTCGAGAGCGAGTTAGAAACGCAGCTTTTAACTTTGGCCATAAGTTGCATCAAAAGTCTAACAGCTTCTAATTCCAACCGTGGTAAAGAGACCACTGTCACCGGTGTAACTTTTAATTTTGCCACCAGCAAATTAACTGAGATGACTCGCTGCTTGCCTATGACGCGAGCATATATAGCAGCATTCTAAGCTCAACAAGACGCATCAGAAAATCCACACAATTCAGTATTTTCTGTGGGAGAATAAACTGGCACTACAGTTCGAGGCAACGAACACTAATGAACGAGATTTTGTTCGTCTCTTTACCTTTGCCATTGTACTCTATAACTGTGCGCCAACTCTTCATCCCAGTCAATTTTTAGCAACCACAATTCTTGCAAAAAAATCTTTCCTTAAATCAGTAGTGGACTGAGGAACCCAAGTGGATCAAACAATTTAGATAATTCAGACAGAACCACACGTTTGGTTATACTATCTGATCCCTTCGAAGTATACGAGAACTAAAATGTATGGACGGCCGACGCCCAATAAATTTCAAGAGTTTTTGTTGCGTCTGCCGTTTGGAATTCTAATGGCTTCACATTTTGACCATTCCAATCGGTGTTCGAACACCACTTATGAAGATCGAAATGCCCTAAATTCAGTAAATTCGTTACTTTCTGTTTTAGTTGCCTCAGTTGATAGAGAGATTCTGCTCCAGGTAACATATCATCCATATAGAAGTTACGCCTCACTGCCACATTAGCTAACAGATATTAATGCCCAAATTGCTCAATCAAGAAGTACAGATAGCGAAAAGCCAGAAAAGGCACCGAATTAGTGCCATAAGTTACTGATTTTAGGCGCAGTACCTTTATCGAAGCAGTACTACAATCACGACATAAAATGCACTAATAATTACAATCGCCGGGATCAACTAAAATTTGTCTAAACATCTTCGATATGTTCATAGTGTTTTAATTAAATCTGGTTGTAAAGTTGGTCCCACACTGTAACGTTCAAAGCAAACCCATTGTTTGTTTTGCAATATGCATCAAAAACGCTCCTTTGTCGTCAGACTCTCTAGTCCTATCACTGGATGATACGGCATGTAGTACTTCACATTTTGTACTTGCTTAGCCAGCACTCCTCTCTAATTGATCTAATTCCCTATACTCTCTGCTTGAAATGCAGACCAACTAAAATGCGGATATCGTCTGTCCTCTTCACAGTAGACACAAAGCTATCTTCACACAGTTGTTCTTCTTCTGTAAACCTTTTCAAGAGCCTAGGAATTTCTTCATATTGCCAAAAACGTTGTACCAAATTGTACAACTGTTTTTCCTCCTCTTAATTCGGAACTTCTATTCATTTGCCACTAACAATTTGCTCAGGTGGACAATCGCCAACCACTATCCAACCCAGCAGCGATTTCTGCAACACTGGCTTATTTAAACCTAATTTTATTTGCCCAGCAACAATAAGCTTCAAGATCAGATTTACTCCAAGAAGCATTTTTATATCTTCTGCTGAATCAGATGCAGGATCAGCTAGCTTTATTTTGCTAGACACCAGCGGTCTTTAAAATGTTGCCGAAATGCTGTGCCTGAGTCTAGGACGCATCTACATCCATGAAACTTACTGACAGCGCCTCTGACTTTTACAACTTGTGCTTTTATTTGTTAAAAGGGCACTTTGCAAAGCTCTAATTTGCGTCCTACCGGTGGACTATTTGACTTTGCCAAGTCTGACCCTCGATACAACAATTTATGAAGCGGCTTATTGCAAATAGACCACAAATACGCTTGACAGTCTTTGGTTTGATGACGCTTACTGAAACAACGAAAGCACAAACTATGTTTCTTTATTTCAAAATATCTTTACAAAGACATCAAGGTTAGAAATTTCTTGCATGCCTTTATATGTTTCGAACCTGTGCAACAGTAATAAGCATTCGAGCCTAGCACAGCTGGCCCTTTTGCCATTGCAACTGAACTTAGATGTGGCTGACTTTCTAACTTCTCGACCCGCTAAATTCATGCCTCTGTTGCTTATAAACTTTGAAAGCAGAATGCAACTAAACGCAATCAAATCCGCTCTCTCATTTCTCCAGTGAACCGTCGTCCAACCAAGTGAAACAACAACAATTCTAAAATCTCACTCTCGTTATATAATGACCGCAGCGCTTCTAATTGAGCGTTAACCGAGTCCACTAATCCTCTTAGTGACTCTGAACTTGGTTGCTTCAGCAGATTAATATTAAAAAGATCGTGAACATAACACTGAACTATTATAGCCTTGTTCTCGAATCGTTATTTAAGCAGCTCTAAAGCCTTCCTGAAACTAAAAGCAGACAATTCCAAACATTCGATTGTTCTCAGAGGTATTGGGCCTAAACACCATTTCAAATGGATAAATTTAGAGAGCTCATCCACCTCGTTATCTGACTCAATCAATGTACTAAATTAAATTAAATTATACCAACTTGTCAGCTCTGTAAACTTTTCGTTAAATTCGGGCAATTTAAACTAGGCAATTTCGAACACGCGAACTTATGCTTGAACTCGCTAGCGTTGAGTTGGCAGCTAGATCAGTTCCGCTTATAGAATGCCTTCTCCTTTGGGTCAAACGCGAAAATATTTTAGCTTTTATTTCACAATAAAGGTCTTCATTTTCCTGGCGATTTTAAAACTAAGCAACAACATTATTTGATTTTATTTGTTGTTGCACTTTGCACAACTGTGTGGCCAAACTTAAGCGCGCTTTCAATTCTGCGGCTACCATAGACGTACAACTATTGAACACATAGTTCTTGTTCCTTTTCAATGAAGTCAGCAAACTTTTGCGATGCGTTAAACTCAGAATCTTGACTCTTCTTTGGCGACATTGTGCCTTCTAAAATATTAGCCCAAATTGTCGAATATATTCACAACACCTTTTTGTGTACAACAAAATTTACAATTTAATCAACCTATGCACAATATTTCTGCAATCAAAACTTTCCAACTGACTCAAAAATATGCAAACAATTAATAGTGGCAAGGCTACTAATTAACTACAACTTTGCACTCAACTATTAATGCAAACAATATTATACATTTCCGATGTACATTTTTGGAGACATGGAAAAAATTTTTACATTGCGCATGCAATTTTTCTGACAAAATTGGCGAAATATTTATTTTAAGTTTTTCATCATGTCGTTGAGTCAACATCGGAACCTTTAGAAAGCTGTATTAAATTAAAAATATGTTCTCTTAATCAATCTCTACATTTTGTTATCCTTTTTTTTAGATTTTTTTTTAGTTCTGAGGGAGACTAAAAAGAATCCTTCCTACTCAGCCGAAGCAATTGCCATATGAGTAATTTTGACATTTGGCTTTTTTTATCCAATGTTTTAGCCATTTCACAATTGAATTGACAATACAGATTATTTTATGACATTATCCGATCAATATGACGACTACCGGACATCTTTTGCCTTCAAAAAGGATATTTTAATGATATTATCTCCTTATATGTATATTTTTCCCTAAGATTAAGCTAGCCAACTGCCTTGGTGCTATTCTTGTTGCTGACACTGTACATTTTAATAACTTTAAAGTTAAGTTTAGATAAAAGTATCCAAACCCTTTTTGGATGCTAAAAAGTTCCTTGTCAAAATACTTATGTCACCCATAAAATTACTTAATTTTTAGTTTTAATTTAATAAAAAATCTAAATCAATGTTCAAAATGAAAAATTGTTTCATTTATCATCTAATACATCGTAACTAAATGAATTATGTACAATCCATTAATATTTTTCTTTTTGAAATAAATAAAAATTTAAAAAGAAACTGAGGCATCGCCATGTCAAAATATTTTTGGCCACCGTTGCATATTGGGCGGAAACGGCTTTTTTTTGGCAAAAACCCCAAAAAAAAAATGATCATATTTTTATGGTTACAATATTTTTTCCAGTGAAGAATTGTCCCTCCTCATCGAAAATATTTAATTTATATTTTAATATACAACCCTCGTCTTACGCCAGCCCTCCAAAGTTAGCTTTTTGTGCCACGTGGTTTCTGTACGCAGTCTAATTGGAAAGTTATAAATGTTTGACAATCTCGCATTCTTAAACGGTTTGACTAATTGTAATATCTCAAAAAGGAAAATATACATCTAGGTATGTAGAAAAGTATTATATATGTGTTTAATTGTATGTGCTTTTGTTTCGTTATGTTTTCAATGTTATTAATAAACCATATTTTTGTAGATTTTAACTTCAATATAGTTGTGTTTCGTGAAGCATATCTAGTAAGATACAGTAGGATTCAAAAAAGTGATTATGTGGTAGTATGTGTTATTATATATATATATTTATATAGATTTTAAAACATATGCGGATTTTTGCGATTTTTCAAAATATTTTAATAAATGTGATAATAGAAATATCATGCGAATATAAAATTTGTTCGATAAAATTCCAAAAATTTTGTGAAGAGACGCTTCGTTTGCATTTGTCGAAATATCCGTGGTACCCAATGACCGTTACGGTCCACAAAATTTTAGTTCACGGTGCACAGATTATTGAGTCTTCTGTACTACCTGTCGGTTGCTTAGGCGAAAATGCATCTGAGGCTCGCAACAAATACAAATACAAATACAAATACTATAAGCGTGATAGGATATTACATGCCTTTAAAAATAGCCGACTCAACAACCTCAACAACAAAAAAGCCTTCAAAATCACACAAACTGCCAAAAGAAGTTATTTCACTTTTAAAGTCGCTAACATTTGAAGTTACAGACCAGACATATGGAGATGAGGACGAGCTTAAAAGTAAAAAAAATATATTTTAATAAAATTTAATGTTATATAACTTTCAAACATTACTTTATCAAGGCATAACAATATCATAATAAAATGAGTAAACATATAAATTTGTTCAATTTTTATATTAATAGTTTTGTAATACTTATGGACATTTTAATAAAAAATAGCTAATATATTTCACAATAGATTTTCATTAGTTAATATATTTTGGAAAATAAATTATCATATTTTACTTTAAAGAAAAAATTATTCAAATAAAATGATGTCGATTAAACATGCATTTTAATATTTAATGTCGTTCTTTTATGTGGGCGTAAGTGAAGGCGTGGTTGCAGCTTAAAACAAATTAATTCAAAATTCACAAATAATATGAGCCGCAAATTCTCAAAGTTTCAAGTTTCTAGCTTTAAAATTACAGTTTTTGTCAAAAAAAGCCGTTTCCGCCCAATGTGCGTTGTATGTCCAATTTACTCAAAAATAAGCAAGTAATTAATAATGGCAAAGCTACCAATTAGCCAAAACCTTGCACTTAAACTATTTATACAATCAACTTTATATGTCTAAAGCTTCAAAATTATGCACCCAACTAGTAGCGCCAAAATGTCTAAATGGCTCAATATACGCACTAAACTTGCAACGCCAATCTGTCAACCTGACTCAAGTTTGTACTCACACCAATTGCTCACACTAACTGTCTGCTGAAATGCACTCAACGAGTATTGCCGAAAAAAGAGAAGACGAATTGAAAAGCAATGCAAATTTTAACTGTTCTTTATGATTGCATTTATTGACTGTACGCGAATTTTCTCTACCAAGCGCTATGCGAAGAGCAGCAACAGTTCTATGTACATACACACCTGGACAGAATAATTTTTTAAAATGTAAATTTTCTAAAGTTTTAGCATTTAAGTTCAATTTGTGAATTGGAAGATTTAATTATATATTTTATTATTAAAAAAAAATTAAAATTAAGGTACTAAATTAAAATATAAGCCTAAAAATTATTAAAACTGGGGTTAACATAGATTTTTCCTGAACATAATAATAATAGATATATAATTTTTATAAAAAAAAAAAATTATTTAAATTTTTATTAGTTAGTATGGCTTGAAGCCACTATGCCCGCCATTATTTATGAGCGCTCCGTCCACTCTTTTAGTCATAGTTGATATTAAACGGCGACAGGTGTCTATAGGGATATCATGCCACGCCCATTTTACATTTTCCCTCAATTGGGCTTTAAAAATGAAATTTCTCCCATATATTTATTGCGTATTTAAGCAAAGGAACTTTTTAAGTTATTTTTCCAGGTAGATTTATAGCTACTGGTCATCTTATTTTTCTAAATGAAAAACCGAAAAGGTCCCAATTCGGCAAAGGTACTATTCGGTGATCATTAATTCTGCAAGTGTATTTGGCGTACAATGCTTCTTAATATCACTAGTTAACAGCAAAAAAGGAGCTGGGCTCTCATAGACTACTCTTGATGTATTTTCAAACGCTGATTTCAAAAATGCAAATCAATAAAGAGCCCAGCTCCCTCGATTAAAAAAAAATTTGTAAACTAGTGTATTTGATTTTAATATAAGAAGCTTTTGTTATAAAGCTACTAAGTTATCCGAAAAAAGTTCAAATAAATTTCGTACGTTCTCCCCTATCTTAGAAGGTCCTGCATTTGTCTCCTTTCTTCTACAGTGTAATGACGACTACGCCAATTTTAATGGTAATTAATACTTAATAAATTTAAATTTTGGAATTTGAAAAAATGCTAAGTTAAATTTGTTTGCTGGTTAAATAGTAATATTTCGACTGCTGCCAATCAAGTCTCTTCAGTAACCTTTGTATTAGAATTTATTTTTGTTCAAACTGACCTTATTTGAGTGGTGCCTGGTGGGAATCGAACCCGATCACTGTCGTTCGCTAGGTGGATGCCTTGTCCACTGAGCTATCCGTCCCTACGTCATCCGCGGCAACTAATTACTTACATTAACAGAACCATTTGTAAATTCTAATTTCTAAGCCGGCACTAACACCTATTTTTCTGCTCATTTATCCAAGTTCCTAACTGGACAATTCTATTTTTAGAATTATCCTTTTTAACAAACCCGCACACTTAGAAAAACTTCGCTCTCCGTATGTATATTGTGCAGTTAACCTAAGTTTTTGCTTGTTTTGTTGTTGGCTGATCTTAAATTTTTAAGACAGTCAGGTTGTGGTGTTTATATTATAATAACTGTGAAAATTATTATGAATATATATTATTATTATGAATAATAGGGCGTACCGTCCCTTATTGGTAAAATTGGCAAGGTTTTTAGTGACGTATCATTTGTTAAATTGTGAAAATCTAGCTGGATTGACGTCATTTTTGGAATTTGGAAAAATGACAAGTTAAATTTGTTGTCTGGTTAGATAGTACTATTTCGACTGCTGCCAATCAAGTCTCTTCAGTAACCTTTGTATTAGAATTTATTTTTGTTCAAACTGTCCGTATATGAGTGGTGGGTGCATGGTGGGAATCGAACCCGATCACTGTCGTTCGTTGGGCGGATTCCTTGTCCACTGAGCTATCGGTCCCTACGTCATCCCCGGCAACTAGTTACTTACATCAACAGACCCACAACCTGACTGTCTTAAAAATTTAAGATCAGCCAACAAAAAAACAATACTATGATCGGAGTTATTTACACTTAATTGAAGTTATTGAATCCGCCAATGTCTAATCAGTGTCAGAACGTTAATCTCGACATATAAAAAACCGGCGCTTCTGCTTAGACTATTCGGATCTCGAGTTTATTCTATAATGACTAGTACCTTCAACTTTAACATATCGGTATCAAATATCGCAACATAACTTCAGTTTTATAACATTGAGCAATTATCAGTTATCAATTTAAAACTTAAAATTAGTTAAATTCAATTCCATTTCAAATATTTAATTATATTACTCCTTTGGAGCAAACAGTTACCTTTTTGATAAGTTAAAAATCCATAATTTTTCGATTACCTCAAAAAAGGCATCGGCGACATATATATTTTTAAATTTTTTTCCGGAATCATTGACTCCTTTTACACCTAAATCGACACTCAAATGTGCGTGATACAAAATGCTGTTACATAGTGTTATTCTATAGTACATATAAATATTAGAATAAAGAAACTAAGAATATATTTTAAAAGTGAATGTTTCTCGTGCCTTACTAATTAAATGTGTGCTCTTGCTATTTAACTTGCCAGAAATAGAAAAAAAAATTATATAAAATATATTCAATATAAAGAAAGTGATGATCCTATATAAAAAGCGCAAAACATTGTCACAGCATGAAGTCAACTGTTTTTATATGCGAAATATTTCATTTCCCACAGCGACAAAATGAAATGTTAAATAATAAAAAATACCCCACGCCAAGCAAAAGCATCAAAATAAACAACAAAGTATAGACCTTATACACAAAAAAAGGAAATATCAGGAACAAGAAATGCAAATAAAAAACTGCAATAAAAATCTGTTTTACATGAAGTGGGGGCAGCTCACAAAAGTATGCTTCAAAATCTTCAGCAGAAGTCTGCGCCATCCGTTCTCCGTGGCATACACTTTACAACTTATGAGTGCTAATAAAATTCACTCGCCATTCTCTTGACAATTCACAAAAGTGCGTCAAGGTGCGAGCCATGATAAAGACAGCCAGAAGCGAAATAGCCTCATGAACGGGATTTAATGAATTTTGTATACTCTTGCACAGAATATTAATTTAACTGTTTGTGCGATATCTGATAAAGTAAAAAGTAAAGTAAAGTGAAAGTTTCCAGCTTTCTATCTTCTAAACTATTAATCTTAATTAAAGTATTTTTAAGTAATTGAATTCATTCCATTAACTATAACATACGATTGTTTTCAAATTATAAATGTGAGTATTCTAAAACAAATTTAAAAAAAATGAATGTTGAATACATATATGTTTTTCCTCAGGCATTTTTTAAAGTTTCATTGAAAGTTTATTGCGTTAACCTAATTTTTCTGCACGCAAGCATATTGCAGATTGCGACTGAGCAATCTAGATAATATTACTATTTGCGTGGAAAGGATGTTAAGACATTGGTATGCCAAAAATATTTTTTTTAAATCTCTAGTGGCTGAAAAAATAAATGAAAACAATTTAAAACAGTTGCGTTTCTTTTATTTCGCAAAATCTTATGTCTTCTTATACGGAACCCAGACTCTATACAGACTTGTACTTAAATTAATAAGCCACTAAACTTGTTATTATATTCTGGCAACGACTTTACAAGTCAATCTGACTGCACAAGTCAATCTGAAACAATTTATTAATCACAAATTGCAAAAGGGTATTATAATTTTATGTTGTTGAGCCATCTTGGTGAAATTTCACACAGAATTTTATGCATTGTAGGCAGTACACATTTTAGAAACAACCAAATAGGAACACTATGTTATATAGCTGCCATATAACCGATTGAACAAAAAAATGTTACATTAGAATAATTTTTATAAGATATCAAAACCAAACTTGAAAATCGATGAAGTATTAAAATTTGAACAGTCTGAAGAAGTTTTATCACAATCGGAGCACTATATCTTATATATATCAAGATATTTTCTTGTATGAAAAACTCCTTGTTTTTCAAAATATCGAAATCTGTCTGTTAAATCTGTTTGAACAGGAACAATAGTTTCAAGAATGTATTTTTTAAACATTTTATTTTACACCCTTGCAAAGTGGTTTTATAATTGAGTTTTGAAATGTATAATGTAGGTAACGTCTCCGACCCCATTTAGTATATATTTTCTTGATCAGGACGACGAGTTGAGACAATATAGCCATATCCGTCTGTCTGCAAGCTACTTTCCAAGTTTTTGAGCTACTTTCATAAAATTTTGCAGTGATCTTTTTTCTACATAGTTACAATCGGTCAAAAAAATTCAAAATAAAATTTTGTTTCAATATTTTTTATCTTTTTCTGATACATGTAGTATTACAATCTAATTAATCATAGCAATGAGTTCAGTATACGAGCGCTGCTATTTATGTATCTGGCATAGTTATCATAAAACGAGTGCATAGGGTCGGAAAAGGTTTTATTGTTTTCCAAATAATTTTCCGTGAAAATAAACTTACGTCGAAACCTTTTTCCACTGCTAAAACGTGAATTTTGAACAAATCAACCGCTTCTTCAGGTATGGTAAATCGCTGAACAAGAAACTTTAACTGGGTAAACGGAAACAACCAAAAACCGAACTTGGCTGACCGATATAGTATTATAATGTTAATAATCTAGTCAAAACCGCACCACTGTAACTTTTAGCTCCCATATGTACAATCGGTCGACAAATGTGCTTGAAGGAAAAACTTTTTATTTTCAAGATATCGAAACAAATTCATCAGTTGTATTAATTATTATGATAAAAAAGAGTAAATATAATGCTTATGCCGAATATCAAACATTGCGCCTTACAAATAGATTTTATCAATTTTCTGGGTTGAAGGGAGCAGAATCGAAAGTTTTGAAATAATCAAGATATGCGTATGATATACACGAACCTTCATACCAAATTTGGTGTCAACATAAAGAGTCTCAGAGTCACTGATCTCTGTTCATTAAAACAGACAGACAAACGGTCAACTCGGCTTTTGACCACCTTTTCCCATGTGTAATGGTTACTGGGTGTACTGTATTCCGAACAAGCCTATTCTGACTAATTTTGAATCCAAAAAAATAAAAATTAAAATGTTTGTTTTTAAAATACCCAAAGAATCAATAAAATTTTAACATTTTATATATTTTAGAAAATTGAAAAAAGGGTAGAATTTAAAATTTTTTAAGATACTCCCAAAAATGCAAGAATAACACCAATTTTCTATATTATGACTCTGAAGAACCTAAAGGTAATTCATTTAATTTTTTTTTTGAATGCCCAAAAATACAAAAAATCTGTAAATTTTTCATTATTTAGATATTTTCAAATATGCAAGAATTATGCCCGTTTTCTTAATTTGAACAGAGAAAAAAATAAAAGTTTTATTTTTCTTTGAAACCCGAAATTGCCAAAATGTAACTGATATTTAGAATTTTTTAGATTTTCCAAAAAATCCAAAAATTATGATGAAAATGGGCGTGGAACCTTTACCACTCTTTGTAAAAAAATTTTTTTATTAAAATTGAGCATTTTTTTAACAGTTCACCTAAAACGACAGAATAAGATATTGCTTACTTATATTTATAGTAGGTTATAATTAACTGTTAATTATTAACTTAATAAACTTTTACTTTTTTTTTAAATTTAACTTTTAATAAGTTGACAAAAAAAATTTGTTCACCAAAAACCACGCGCTTTTAGTTTTTTTTGAACAGCTGTCATCTTATCAGTGGTACTTCTGGTTTACAAGTTTGTATTAATTTACATAAGTTGAAAATTTGAGTTTAGGCCAGGAAACCGGTCATTGGTCCTATAGTGCAAGGTTAAAATAAAGAGTTTTGCCAACGCCTACTAATAATACCCTTCAATTATTACGATATTATTAATATGTTGGCAGCTATAACCTCGAAAATCAGCAACGCAACCGCCATTTAAAATGTTGTGATTGCTTCCTTTAACGGTTGGCTTTAATCTATATATATATAAAACTGTTCAACTTGACTGACTAACTAAATGATTGACGACTTACGGCCAGGCCAAACGGTAGAAGCTAGAAACCTGAAAATAGCTTACTATTATTTTGATAAAATTTTATTAAATGAAAAAAGCATTTACTAATTTTATAGAATTATTAGCTGAAGTATACCCGGTGGCAAAGGTGGCTACAATTATAGTGAGATTGTGGAATGTGATTATTTTGTTTTTGTTTTAAATATTTTATTTTTTTGGGAACGCGAGCGAAAAGTAGCAACGCTTGACGGGATGATCTAGTTGTTATATAGTACAACATATCTGTGAGAGTAAGTATAGGTGTTTGGTGATTTTCGACTACGTACGGTCGAACACCCTCTTCAGGAATGGTGTCCACACAGCTATGGGTCCCTTGTTATCATATCGCATATTAAATATTTAAAAATATTTATTGAGTTGAGAGCTGCTGGAACTAACGACGCTTGTGGTTGACTTGTTTGCGCTGCCCTGGCACTTAATTTATAATCAAATCAAAATGCGACTAACGCAAAACAAGTCATAAAAGTGCGAGAAGTACTCAAAACTTAGGGCATTTGTGATTATTGAACATTCAAATTGCCTCTAGCATAGAATAATATGCGGCCAGCTAAAATAAAATTTGTTGTTGTTTGCCATTGAAATTTATGAAAATTAAAGTAAATAAGCGTTAAGATTCGCTCAGTGACTCAAATGCAAACTGCGAGAACTGTTAAATGATAAGTAAATTCATTTTTTTTTTTTGGATTTTTGGCCTCCAGTCTTTTTAAGTTCTTGCATACAAAAAATATTCAATCAAAATTTTTAATTTACTGTACTAAAATAAAAACATGATTACCTTCGCCATGTAAAAGATATAGATATTCAATAAAAATTTATAAATAAATCCAATTATTAATAGAATAGTAAGTTGAGATGTCTTGAATAACAATAAAGTTTTCAAAAAAAAAGAGCTTACTTTTCAGCAAATTGTACCTATGGCATCTATACGATATAGTGGTTCGATTTTAATTAAACTCAATCAGATTGTAAAAATTATAATAATACTATTGGTTAATTTAAAATAATTTGGTTTTGATATTATGGAAAACAAAAAGGTTGGTACATATGGTTTTGATATATTAACACAAAAGTTTGTTGAACCGATTGTTCCTATGGCAGCTATATCATATAGCGGTCCGATTTGGCTGATGCAGACATTTGTACTGCCTGCAGCAGAAAGAAGCATTTGTGTCACAATTCATCAAGATAACTCAAAAATTGAGAGACAAGTTTACACAGAAACAGGCACACGGACGGACAGACGGATATGGCTATATCGACTCAGATCGTCGTAATGATTAAGAATATTATACTTTATGGGGTCGGAAGCGTCTGATTAAAACCAAATATATATATAAATAGACACGCATCTACACAAATCACATACTACGAGGACTGATATTTATGTATCATATGTCAGGGTCGGAAATGGTCTTATTTTTATATCCTTGCAAAAGGGTATTATAATTTTGTCTCGAAATGTGTAACACATAGAAGGAGACGACTCCGACCCCACAAAGTATATATATTCTTGGTCAGGACAAAGAGCTGACTCGATATAACCATGTCCGTCTGTCCGGGTTTCCGTATGTTTCTATGCAAAGTTTTTGGCTTTATCTTTGAATATGGCTTGATGAAACTCGGCACAGATGAAGCTGATAATGTACGAACTTTGTATGTCAAAATTAGACCGACCGGACCACTATATCATTAAGCTATGGATAAAAAATCGAAGAAACTTAATTTTCATGAAAAGTGTTTGTATGAATTACTTTTTTCCTCAAGATATCAAAACCAAACTTGGCATATCGATGCACATTTACGATTTGTACAATCTGACCAAGTTTGAACAAAATTTGACCACTATATCTTGTAGCTCCTATATGAACAGACGGTCAAGAAGTGTTCGTTTGAAAAGCTTTGTTTTTAAGATATCAAAACCAAAGTTAGCATTCAAAATGTTTTGAGGAGATCATTGCAAGGGTATATAGCTTTGGCGTGCCGAAAATAGCCGTTTCTTTCTTGCTTTTTCTTAGTATTCTCCCTGGAGATCAATACACTTTTTCATACATCAATTTCACTAGGTAAGAAAATTTAACTTTTTTTTCGAATAAGTTACCAAACCTACTTTTTCTGATACATATTGCGCCCCAGATGACGAAAAACCACTTTAAAAATTTTTCTATGGTGAGACTTTTTTTTAAAAAATTTTTGAAATCTGGTATTTATTTTTAAGCTTTTTTTCAGAGGCAAGCTTGCAAATTTTAACATTGCTCAATAATCTTAAAGCCGATTTTCAAATGTTTACGTTTTCTGAAATCTAATAAAAGGGCCTATTAATCATACATATTCTTTATTAAGTCTAAATTACTAGTTTTGCAACTATTTAGTTTTAAACTTTTTTATAAATATAAGAATTTATTTTTTTTTATACCAGAGATCTGCAGTCAATGCACTTCACTCACAATCACTTATTATCACTAACACAATTTTTAGTGAATAGTTGACTCACTCAAATTTCACACCTAAAAATGGTGAAAGTTCAGTGAATTTTTCGTTGAATGGTTGTGATCGGTTCGTTGAATGGCTGTCTGTCTCTTTCGCTCTAAGATATAGGTCGACCTATCATCACATGTTCACTGAGCATATATTTCTAAATTCGATATTACAAATAAACTAAGCTTAGTAAAATATTATGTAATTGATAATACATATTATAATATGTGAATGTATTTCTACAAAAAACAAATCAGAATCAACGATCTGTACTACACGAAAACATTTACCAGAACAAGTTGTCGTTAGGCTGCACAATGTGCTGAAAATCAACCCCCTTCCACACATTGTGAGAATTTGAGTGAAAAACAGGTGTGGCGTTACGTGACAAGAATAGAAGTCGGTTTCGACTTAAAGTTGTTAACGGGCAAAAATCGGCAAAGTGTGCAAGCATGTCAATTTTGCCAGCTTTTTCATTTAAAAATAAAAATATATTTAAAATCAATGCGGCTTAAAATATGTTGGATAACAATTTTTTTTTTGTGATTATTAAAATAAAAGTTGCAAGAAAATTCTAATTTGTGATTTTTTGAATAAAAATTTTGAATAAATCTTATGTATGATTTTTTAAATAGAAATTTAGAATAAATCTTATATGTGATTGTAAAAGTAATAATTTAGGATACATATTATTTATGATTTTTAAAGTAAAAATTTATGTTAAATATTATTTGCGTCTCAAAATAAAAATCAAAAATAACTATTATTGCATAACTTATATAGCTTAACTTAATTGGGTTAAATCAGAGACTATAAAATACTATAAATAATGTTATACCTTCATCACTATAAAAATATGAATTACGCCATAAAGGACTTAAAACTTATAATATATAAAAATTCTGTAGTTGTTTGGTAGTTGGGGTGGCAAACTTGCTTGCAAAGTGTCATACCATTCTTAATATTGTAAAGAGAAAATGACGTTGTAGAAAACAATAACCGAAGACGACAGTCGAAAGCAAACAGCAGTCGAGTTCTTTTTTTTTTAGATTTTCGTTTGTATCCCGGGCGCCCATGCCATGGAGCGTCAAACGAAAAATTTTTTGCAGGCAATGCAAAGTCTTTATTATTTCATGTATATACAGTAGATGCTCACAAGTTAGAATCTTCAGCAATTAGAATTTCCAGAAATTAGAATTAGAGTTTGTAATACATTTTTTCAGTTTCTTACTGAATAAATGTCAATTTTTTATTTTTAATCGGAAAAATATATTTAATGTAATTGAAGTGCAGCTTTATGTTTTGCTTTGTTGCATATATTTTTAATTTTATATGGCGTATATTTTGCATTAAAAAATAACTTAAAATATGTATTGGACTAAATTGTTGCCTTTTGTTTTCTAGTTTTTATTATTAAAATTAACTCACAAAAATAGTTTTATTGTAGCTCTGTTTAGTAAATTTACTGCATTATTTTATTTATTTATATATTTAAAAAAAAAAAGTCCAAAAATTAGTATATTTTAGAAATTAGAATTACCTTAAAAACAAAAGGGTTCTAATTTTTGAGCGTCGACTGTACTATTATTAAATACGAATCGATCGTGTGGAGACATAATAACAATGATCAATATTCTAATAAAATATAATTTAGCGGGTCGGGCGGCGTTGGAGTTAATTTTGTACATCTTTTATGAATTCAATGAATTTCAAAATCTAGGTAACAAAATTTAGCTTTTTTTTTTGTATAAGTTACCAAACCTACTTTTTCTGATACATATGGTGCCCCAGATGACGAAAAACAACTTTAAAAATTTTTCTATGGTGAGACTTTATTTTTTTAAAAATTTTAAAATCTGGTATTTATATTTAAGCTTTTTTACCGATCTTCAAAAGCTTAACGTTTTCTAAAAGCTAATGAAAGGGCCTATAATTCATGCGTATACCTTATTTAGTTTAAATTACTAGTTTTGCAACTATTTGATTTTGAATTTAGAAAATGATGATATTTTGTGAGGTATTTTTTACAATTTTTTGACTTCAAAATTCGAGGAAAAAATCGAACAAAAATTTTTCGTTTTCTTCTTCTTTGCTTCTACATACTTGCATTAATAGAAATCGATAAAGAGACGGCGGAGATTTAAGCATTTCAACAAACACACCCGATGTGGCATTTTTCAATGTACTCATAAAATTCATCGGTTTAACAGGCCGTCCACAGGCGATCATGTGCGCGAACTTGGCTCGGTTCGGCGAATTGTTCGACGTTAGTGGAGGAGAATTCTTGCTTTTCTTTTTTTCGACATGCATGTTCGCAAGGATGCTCGCATTTGGATGGCCTGATACTGTCAATGACATGTGTACAGAAAAATAACCGGTGAAACGCATTAGGGGAAGATTGGCGAAAGGCGCTCCGCTTCTACTTGCAGTGTTTCGGTGCCCAGAGAATTATCCGTTATCTCGAACTACAGGATTGTTATCACAATGTGAAGAATTTAACGTCAGGTACCGGTATAGCACTCTGATATTATCGCAGAATGCCTGATATTGGTCTGCATATCAGTGCTCCGGTACACTAATAGAGCCCAGAATAGTGAGTGTTACTTGCGAAGGTTTGTTGATCGGCACACGTATTCAACCTAAAGTACTACCTTTGAAAATTTGGAGCAAACAAACAATTTTGAACACAGGTAAAGGTGATAAGAACATATTAACGCCATCTACCCAATTTTGAGTATCGGTATATAACTCTCTACCACAATTACTACTGCACAATCTAGATCAGACTTTCATCGGAATACTAGCTCTCTCAAAATATACTATATAAGATGAGTAACCTTGTGCATCCATATTCGTGCATATACAATCCCGATTCATTCTGCTACATATGTGGTATCTATATTGCCAATGCGAAGCTTAGAATAAACTTCACCAAAAGGATTCAAAATATTTGTAAGGATTTCTTTGGAATCGAACCCAAAAATTTGAAAGAAGATTGAGCACCAACATTTATATGCATTTCTTGTCAATCACATTTGTCAAAAAAACAAAACAACAAGTATGTACCACATTACATTATGATGAAATCAATTCATCTTCAGAAAATACTAACACTTTCGTTTCTTTTTAGGTATACTTTTCAATTTTCAAGACCCATGATTTGGAAAAATACTGATACTCATGGATCCGATTGTTACTTTTGCGCATTTCAAAAAATTGGTATTAGAAAAATATGAAATGTATCCGGAATTCATCAGCTTCCTGTAAAATTGCTGTCAAAACTACAAACACAGGAAAAATCGTCCACATCACACGAAACTACGACTACAGGTTCTGACTTTTCAGGAATAGATAAATGTCCCATGCTGTATTCTCAGAAAAAATTGAATTATGTGGTAAGGGACATGAACTTACTAAGGAAAATGCTGAGTTGTTAGCATCGCGGTTAAAGGAGCGAAATCTTGTGAAGGAAGACGTTTATTGAACTTTTTACCGAAGTCGACATCTGGCGTTTTCATTTTTAAAATATCGTCGATGTTAGCAAACGCAAATTTAAAACTTAAATATCATGTTATACCTAAAAAAACAAATAGTAAATTTTATTTTTAATAAATTTTTATTAATATACATGTATAATTAATTTCTGATTGTTTTATCTATAGATAATTATTGATCCATTTATATATTTATGTGGTTCTAAAATCAAAAGGCCAGAAAAATTAGTTCAGGCGGCATCCCGGTGCTTTAAAAACCAAATTTCGTTGAACATTCAGTAAAGAAATAGTCAATGTTGACAAAAACATATTTAGCTATAAGATGTTGTTATATCGTTGTCTATCAATCGATTTCAAAGATTCATATTCGATTTTCCTCGAATTTTAAAGTCAAAAAATCGTAAGAAATACCGCACAAAATATCATAATTTTCCAAATTCAAAATCAAATAGTTACAAAGCTAGTAATTTAAACTAAATAAGGTATATGTTTGAATTATAGGCCTTTCATTAGCTTTTAGAAAACGTAAAGCATTTAAAAATCGTCTGTAAGATTCTCGAGTAATGCTAAAATCTGTAGGCTTGCCTCTGAAAAAAAGCTAAAAAATAATTACCGGATTTCAAAAATTTAAAAAAAAAAAAAAAAAAAAAAGTCAAATATACAATATGTGTGTTACCTAGTGTTATTTGTGAGCCAGGTGAATTAGTGACATTGTAAGTTTATTTTTGTTTATATTTAAGTGAAGGCGTACAACAGGTGCTACGTAGTCTAGTATAATATACATATTTTCTTGCGCGTGGAAAATAAGGCAAGTTGGTAGCATTACATGGTGCCCTTTTACATAATATGTGGCTCATTCAGGACAAAGAAAAAGATTTCAATTTTCATGGTCTTTTAAAAAAAATTTCAATTATCAATTTATGGCGGCTAAATAATTCAGTCGTCCGACTTAGATCAAATTTAATCAAATTACACTAGGTAACACACAAATTGTATATTTTACCAAACCTACTTTTTCTGATACATATGGTGCCCCAGATGACGAAAAACCACTTTAAAAATTTTTCTATGGCGAGACTTTTTTTTAAAAACTTTTTGAAATCTGGTAATTATTTTTTAGCTTTTTTTCAGAGGCAAACTTGCAAATTTTAGCATTACTCGAGAATCTTACGATTTTCAAATGCTTTTTGTTTTCTTAAAGCTAATAAAAGGGCCTATTAATCATACATATACTTTATAAAGTTAAATTACTATTTTTGCAACTATTTAATTTTGAATTTAGAAAATGATGATATTTTGTGCGGTATTTTTTACGATTTTTTGACTTTAAGATTCGAAGAAAAGTTGAAAAAAATTTTTTCTTTCGGTTTCTTTTCCTCTGCTTTTACATAGCTGCAGTAATTGGGCGTCATTTAAGATATGAATCTTTGAAATCGATGAATAGACAACGAAATAACATCTTATAGCTAAATATGTTTTTGTCCACATTGACTATTTCTTTACTGAATGTTTTACGAAATTTGGTTTTTAGAACACCAGGAATGCCGCCTGAACTAATTTTTCTGACCTTTTGATTTTAGAATCATATAAATATATAAATGGATCATTATTTAATGCCAGAACGACCGAATTATGGGATGTTATACTCACAGTATATACAATTTTCGGTGGTTATGACCGATGTCTGGCCCTCCCATCTATAGATAAACGGTCATAAAACGATCTGAAGTTAATTATATATGTATATTTATAAATGTTTATTTAAAATAAAATTTACTATTTGTTTCTTAAGTTATAACATGATATTTAAGTTTTCAATTTGTGTTTGCTAACATCTCAGCATTTTCCTTAGTAAGTTTATGTCCCTTTCCAAATCATTCAAATCTTTCTGAGAATACGGCATATTCCTGAAAATTCAGAACCTGTAGTCGTAGTTTCGTGTCATGTTGACGATTTTTCCTGGGTTTGTAGTTTTGGCAGCAATGTTACAAGATGCTGTAAGCCACGTGCAGCCAATTGCGGTTAAATACATTTCATATTTTTTCCAATACCAATTTTTTTAAATGCGCAAAATGCGTATTTATGAGTATCAGTATTTTTCCAAATCATGGTTCTTGAAAATTGAAAAGTATACCTAAAAAGAAACGAAATTGTTAGTATTTTCTGATGATGAATTGATTTCATCATAATGTAATCTTGTTTTGTTTTTTTGACAAATGTGATTGGCACCAAATGCATATAAATGTTGGTGTTCAATCTTCTTTCAAATTTTTGGGTTCGCTTAAATATTTGAAAACCTTTTGGTGAAGTTTATTCTAAGCTTCGTATTAGAAATGTAGATACCACTTATGTAGCAGAACGAATCGGGATTGTATATGCACGAATATGGGCGCACAAGGTTACTTAACTTATGTAGTATATTTTTGGAAAGCTAGTATTCCGATGAAAGTCAGAACTATATTGTGCAGCGCGCCTTTTCGAAAATCTACCCCTATGCGTTTCACCGGCTATTTTTCAGTACACATGTCATTGACAGTAGCAGGCGAGCTTCCTCGTGAAAATGCATGTCGAAAAAAAGAAAACCAAGAATACTACCATCTCTTCGGGAACACCTTCACTAACGCCGAACAATTCGCCGACCCGAGCCAAGTTCGCGCACATGATCACCTGTGGACGGCCTGTTAAACCCTTGAATTTTATGAGTAAATTTAAAAATGCCACATCAGGCGTGTTTATTGAAATGCTTAAATCTCCGCCGTATCCTTATCGATTTATAAGATACATACCTTAAATGACGCCCAATTAATGCAACTATGTAAAAGCAGAGGAGAGGAAAACGAAAAAAATTTTTTCGACTTTTCCTCGAATTTTAAAGTCAAAAAATCGTAAAAAATACCGCACAAAATATCATTATTTTCTAAATTCAAAATTAAATAGTTGCAAAACTAGTAATTTAAACTTAATAAAGTATATGTAGTATTAATAGGCCCTTTTATTAGCTTTCAGAAAACAAAAAGCATTTGAAAATCGTAAGATTCTCGAGTAATGCTAAAATCTGCAAGTTTGCCTCTGAAAAAAGCTAAAAAGTAAATAAAAGATTTCAAAAATTTTTTAAAAAAAAATCTTACTATAGAAAAAAATTTTAAAGTTGTTTTTCGTCATCTGGGGCAACACATATTTCAGAAAAAGTAGGTTTGGTATTTTATACAAAAAAAAATCTAAATTTTGTTACCTAGTGTTATTTATAAAATAGTCAAACTTAGAATTGGCAAGTTGATTGAGAAACAAAAAAATTGGTAATACCAATATTTTAAATGGTTTTTACTATGGAAGCTAATTCCGATGTAAATAGAACTTGGTGAGTTTCTAAAAATCTGCGGAGTTGAGTTTTTTGTCATAAGGAACCCTAAGCTTATAATAAAAAACAAGAAAGAAACGACTATCTTAGGCATGCCGAAGCTATATACCCTTGCAACGGGCTCCTCAAAACATTTTGAATGCTAACTTTGGTTTTGATATCTTAAACACAAAGTTTTTCAAACGAACACTTCTTGACCGTCTGTTCATATAGGAGCTACAAGATATAGTGGTCAAATTTTGTTCAAACTTGGTCAGATTGTACAAATCGTAAATATGCATCGATATGCTAAGTTTGGTTTGGAAATCTTGAAAAACAGAGAAGTTATTTACACAAACACTTTTCATGAAAATTAAGTGTGGTCCGATCGGGCTGATTTTGACATATAAACTACACACATTATCAAGCTTCATCTCTGCCAAGTTTCATAAAGATTTCTCAAAGATTTGAAAGGTAATTTTCTCTCCTTTCATAATATTTATGAATAGGGTTTATGCTTTTGCCACAAAATGTGTTATTACCTGTTAAGTGTAAAAAGTGTCTCAAAAACGTTTTTTGGCCATAGCTCCACATTTTGGGGGTCATCTGAAAATTTCAAGTATGCAGTAATACTATATTCGAATAGAATCACAACGTACATACAGTTATTTTTTAAAATATAAAAATTGTTACATAGGGCTATTGAATGAAATCTTATGGCCTATTGTTTTGGAAATTTTGACTTTTCTTAGATATAAATTTTTTATTTAGTTTTTTTTTAATTGTTCAGAACTTACGATTAAATATCCGATTTCTGTAACAGAAAGTACTATACATTTTTTTTTATATTGTAGAAATAGTGGTATATTCATCAATTTATAAGTCCGCACTTCCAACTACAAAAGTAAGCTTACCCAAATAGAAATTGTATGAAATTTTCATCGTTTACAACGCAATACGATTTGCCCTAATATCAATTTAAGGAATATAGCAGCCCATTATTCTAACATAAAGCCTGAAGGAGAATGCAATGTCTGAATGTAGGATATAAATTTCATGCCTACCAAGCGAGACAGAGAATGGAATAATCTGAAAACCAAACATATGAATGACTTTCATTACTATTTTGATGTGCAATGATTAAGGGCACACCTAGATGTTATTGTGTTTGCTATTGTTAAATATTTCTGGGTAGGAGTACAATAACGTGATTCTTATTCATTCTTATGTAATCAATAGCTGAGAGTGAGGTTGCTTTTGCAAATTGATGCGTATATGGCAACGAAAATAAAAGGGTTTTAAGGAAGTTGTAACTGAAGTTCAGGAACTGAGCCTAGTTTGCATTCATGTATGCTGTTCGCAGTGATAGCAGCGATGGGCTTCAATGAAAATAAATGATGGCTGTATTTTGATTTGATGTTTTTTGTGATTGCTTTCCCAAATAAGGTTAAAGTAGTGCACAAAAATAAGCTTACAAGTGTAACAAAAAATATGCAAAGACTAGCAATTGACGTTTGTTTAGGTATTTTGTCAGATTTTGCTTGTCATTCAATTTCACGGACAGTCGCTTTCACAAAAGAAATGGAACCATTCGTTTCACAGATATTTCAATTCTCCATTACAGCGACTATTTGATTCAAGTTGTAATACTTATAATATAAAGCGCAATTAGACACTTTTGGATAATACAGTGACATATGAAATAATTAAAATGATGAGAGTGCATTCTTAATCATGATATTAAACAGATACTATAATCTGTTTATTTTTTTACCCTAGCGTTATAAGTTTGTCACGAAATATTAAACGCATAGATGGAGACCCTTCTCAGAATGAGGAACTTGTTAATATAGCCATTTTCACTCGTCCGTCTGTCTGTTTATATACAAAGCAGTCTATCAGTGTTTAAGCTACGATAATAAAATTTGGCTGAGATGTTTTGATGCAGCTTTGGCATGCCGAAAATACCAGTTGAAGTGGCACTGTCAATTTTCAATGTATAAGTGCCTAAATGTAGACAATGAAAAAATGGTGAATTATTCTCTATTATCGACGTTTAGAAGCAAGCAATCGATTTATTCGCTTCGCTTAGCGCCATCTAGGGCGCACTAAATTTACAAACGGCTCCTAGATCACATTCAGTGCACTACTTTCTAAATCATAAGTAAATGCTGGAACAAGGTAATTATAATCTTTACACAGGAGATCATGGCACAGAATAGTAACGAATTTTCCTTCGATTTTCTAATAGATTCTGGCACTTTGTGCAACTTTGTTGTTTCTTTTTTGCGACTTTACTCCATTTGGTTCAGCTTTGGAAATTGTGTGCATTTTGTACCTTACCAGCGAAGCCATATTAAGGATTTTTGTTTGTGTGTTTGTGCACTTAGGAAGTTTGTTTTTCAATTTTATTTTAGATTTAATAAATTCACATTGCCAAACCGTGCACAAACTCTTATTATATAATTAAATATCAAATGGTTGAATTTAATAAACAAAAATATTTCTTTATTAACTTGACATCTGTATATGAGCTTATAGGAATTAAGACTAAACTACCGCACCGATGCTATCGAGAACCAAACCTCGGCTTAAGAGTTAAATAGTTCAATAGTTCTGTAGTTTACGTTATTTGTATGTGCATTTGAGTTTTATGTCACTAAGCAAGATTTTGTGTAGGCGTGTGGGTTACTTCCCCATCCTTTAGAAATTTGCCTGACCTCGGATATTTTAGGGTACAAAATCGGGTTATTCTCGTTTTGAGGATTTACAAATATTTGATTTTCTATGTTTTCAATTTGATTTGGATTTACAACATTTTTATTTTCAAGTTGATTTTCTTGTTTTTTATACTTTATGATAATTCTTTTTGGAATGCCTTTATATTTATAAATAACAAATAGTATAAAAATAGTTATAATTACAATAAGTGTTGTTAATATTATTATTTTAAATGTATTATGACTTTTTGTGTGCTCATTGATCATTTCTCTGGTTTGTATATAAGATAAAGGTTCTAATTTTGTTACATTATTATTAATATAAATGGTTTGTGTATAATCAGATACTGAGCTTGTAATTATTATTTCGTTAAGTTGAACAGTACAATTTAATGCTTTTATAATATTGTTTCCTTCGATAATAATTTCTCTATTTATGCAATTTTGGTTTAATGACAGTCTGGGCAATCTCCAAGTTAGGATAATGTTTGTCTCTATAAAAATAACTTCGAAATTTTTGTGTTTTAATGTAACTGCATTCAGTGGTTATTTGGTTTAAGCTTTAAATCAATTTTAAACTAAATTTTTATTTATTGCTAACTTTGAATGCATTTTTATTCTACCCTTGCAATTGATTGGGGGATCTGGTTTGGAAATGACTACCCGCATAATAAAGGAAAATGTCAAGCGCATTCAATGACATATCTGCGACCTTTTCATTTTCCATACATTATCTGCAATAGCTTGACAAAGTCAGTCTTATTCAATCGTGGAGTTCGGCCTTGCTTGCCTAACTGAAGACTGAAGACAATATTGCCTTATACATCTGTTTCTATGCTTACTTTGTTTCTTTATCTTCGAGCTCTTTATAAAACTAAGCAAGGATGCATTTTGTTATAGGAAGTAGTTTGTATGTTAAAATCAGACCGATTTAAAGTGATAGATTTAAGTGATCTGGCGGTCCGAAATTTAACATTTTACTCTAAAATAACGAAATTAGTTTTTCAGTCGATTACTAAAAGGTTATTTAGAACATTGATAACAATTAAATCGAAAATTGCGCTTTAAATTACACTAGGTTACACACAAATTTTTCTGATACATATTGTGCCCCAGATGACGACAAACCACTTTTAATGTTGTAAGACTTTTTTTTAAAAAATTTTTGAAATCTGGTATTTATTTTTTAGCTTTTTTCAGAGGCAAGCCTGCAGATTTTAGTATTACTCTTAAATGACGCCCAATTAATGCAACTATGTAAAAGCAGAGGAAAAGAAAACGAAAAAAATTTTTTTCGACTTTTCCTCGAATTTTAAAGTCAAAAAATCGTAAAAAATACCGCACAAAATATCATCATTTTCTAAATTCAAATTGAAATAGTTGCAAAACTAGTAATTTAAAATTAATAAAGTATATGTACGATTAATAGGCCCTTTTATTAGCTTTCAGAAAACATAAAGCATTTGAAAATCGTAAGATTTTCGAGTAATGCTAAAATCTGCAAGTTTGCCTCTGATAAAAAGCTAAAAAAATAAATAACAGATTTAAAAAATTTTTAAAGTGGTTTTTCGTCTTCTGGGGCACCATATGTATCAGAAAAATTAGGTTTGGTCAAATATACAATTTGTGTGTTACCTAGTGTTATTTATAATAATTATTATAATTGTGAAATGTGATAAGTTTTCATTTTAATATAGACTGAAAATTTAAGCTTATTTTTAAAATATGTTATGTTTTTGGGGAAGTCATCCACACATTGCACATTGGGCGGAAAAGCCTTTTTTTTGGCAAAAACCCCAAAAAAAAAGTTTATATTTTTATGGTTACAATATTTTTTCCAGTGAATAATTGTCCCACCTCATCGAAAATATTTAATTTATATTTTATTATGGAACCTCGTCTTACGCCAGCCCTCCAAAGTCAGCTTTTTGTGCCACGTGGTTTCTGTACGCAGTCTGATTGAAAAATTTGTAAATATTTGACAGTCTCGCATTTTTAACGGTTGGGCTAATTTTAATACCTCAAAATGGAAAATATGCATCAAAGTATGTAGAAAAGTATTATATATGTGTTTAATCATATGTGCTTCTGTTTCGTTATTTTTTCAATGGTATTAATAAACCATTATTTTGTTGAATCTAACTTCAATATAGTTGTGTTTCGTGGAGCATATCTAGTAAGATACAGTAGGATTCAAAAAAGTGATTATGTGGTAGTATGTGTTATTATATATATATTTATATAGATTTTAAAACATTTGCGGAATTTTGCGGTTTTTCGAAATATTTTAATAAATGTAGTAATAGTAATATCATGCGAATATGAAATTTGTTTGATTAAATTCAAAAAATTTTGTGAAGAGACGCTTCGTTTGCATTTGACAACAATTTAACAGACGTAGTTCACCGTGCTTTGGATTCTTCTGATCCTTATTTATCAAGCATCACTTCAAAAAAGCCTTCAAAATCACAAAAAAAAAAAAA
Organism: Hirtodrosophila alboralis; assembly: GCA_035043045.1. NCBI lineage: Eukaryota > Metazoa > Arthropoda > Insecta > Diptera > Drosophilidae > Hirtodrosophila > Hirtodrosophila alboralis. Next base: position 137,095 of record JAWNNH010000623.1, on the reverse strand, counting down.
AAAAAAAATAATTAATTCAAAATTCACAAATATTATTATTATTATTATATCATATTATAATATGAGCCGCAAATTCTCCAAGTTTCAAGTTTCTAGCTTAAAAATTACAGTTTTTGCCAAAAAAAAAGTCGTTTCCGCCCAATGTGCATTGGCCAGACACATATAAAAACAAATAACAAGCACAAATTAAAATTTAAATATAAAATTTAAATCAGCTTGAAAAACTTAAATAATATTTTACTTTATGGGGTCGGAGAAGTCTTCTTCTATACAAGGGTATAAAAAAAAAGTAATAATAAGAATATCTTAAAGGAAATTATAACATTTACACGACTGGACTTGAACTCGGGCAAATCAAATTAATCAAAATCTTCCAGAGTACGTTCCTATTACCTAATAGAAAGCTATTGCCACAAATTTCTAGCTTCTACCGTTTGGCCTGGGGGTGGGGAGCTAATCAGTCAGTTGGATCAGTTTTATATATACACTGCGCGTCATCAGGTTAGTAATGTGTAGTACCGCTTTTGTTTAAAATTCAAATATTCTATTGGGAATTGAATTATAAAGCTGTTCAACGTAATTGAATAATATGGTTGACCAAGCGACTAACTCTGTTTTTGTACTATATTACTTTCTGGAGTCGTACACTTTTATAGCCAACCATCCCCAGACGTTCTCAATAATGTTTAGGGGCGAGTATGGTGGCCACTCGAGAAGATCAACTTTCTGACCTTAAATCCATGACTTCACGGATCGGGCAGTGTGGATTGAAGCATTACCGTCCTGGAAGTGCCACTGCAGGTTTTAAAATAAGTTTTAGGAATGCGGGAAAGCCGTTTTTAGCACGCTGTTATAGTTCTGCGCGTTCCTGCATGATGTCAAAATCTAAAGTTTGCAGGTACTATAGTATGATATTTTTTCCCCAAACCATTACTCCCCTCACCCGGCTGTGCAGGCAGTCCAAGTGTTGCTCCTCCTTGCGTAGGTCATGAAAATAATAATTATAACCATCGGGTCCTTCCAAATTAATTTTTTTTTTTATCTGAAAAGACAACATGTTGCCACTGGGTAGACCACGTCATGTGCGCTCGGGGAAAATTAGGGCGCATTTCTTTTCTAAGCATATTGAGTGGTGTTTTTTTTTTTAATTTTTGTATTTCAGGTGTTCAGATTTCTTAATTACTCTATGTATCGTTGAAAAGCTCGCCTTAACACCAGTTTTTTCCTTAATAATGGTGGACAAGTCGTGCAAATTTGAAGCTTCACTCATTGTTGCTCTTCTGTCTGCTTAAAAATCACTTGATTGTTGCATCTTTTTACTTTTTTCCATAGAATTTTTTATATTCAAAAAAATTGGCAACCGTTTTTCTGTGTCTTCCTGATATTCAGCAATTTAATGGTAGGATAGTCCAGATTTGAAGAATGCTTCGATTTTTGTTTTCTCCTTTAAAGATAAATATTGAAAGTTTATTTCAAGATAATAAATACTTTGAATTCCACAAAAAATTGTAAATATAATATTAAAATAAGAAAATAACGGCTATTTTCGGCATGCCAAAGCTATATGCACTTGCAATTGTGTTCTAAAAAAATTTTAATATTCACCAAATCGATTCAGTGACAGGTTTCAATGACAGGTATATCGCTATAAGTGTAGTCGTCAGATTTTGATCAAATTTATTTAGATTACTTATAGAATAGTCAAACCTCGAATAAGCAATTTTAGTTAGGATATTTCTAAAAACACAAAAGTTGTTTGAAAACTAAATTTTTCAGTTTGTCTACATCCTAATAATAGTGCAATTGTGAAATTTTTTTTTTCAAAAACTTGAATTTTATTCATTTTTTTCATCTTTCTTTAGATCTATAGATTTACTAATTGTAAAAGCCATAAACTTTTTTTTAAGTAGCATTCGACATATGTAGAAGTTATAAGCCCATAAATCTTTCGTAGTGTTGTTTAAAAATCGCTTTTTACGGTTTCTTTAATATAAAATGATTGAATCCTAAACATTTTGCAAGCATTTCTTAAGTGAAAATGCTGATTGAATCCAAAAATGAAGTTAAAAACAGATTTATTTAACGATTTTCAAAATGACACTCTGCGTTTAAGTACACCATTTTTTGAGATAAGGGTGCAGTTGGATTCTTTTTGATGCATTTGGGTCTCCAAAAAAAATTTTAAGTGTACATACCATTTAATTCATAAAGATACATTAATAAGGCGTCGAACAAGGTTACGTAAAATTTCCATGAATAAATGACAAAGTTACAGCCATTTATTGCCAACATACCAATCAGATTTGCCGGTTTATGCATGCATTTTACGTTCAGTTATTCTTCTTCTTCCTCAGCATATAAAAGAAATCTCAATGCGAATAAAATTATTTTTGGTATGTTGGGGTAAGTTTGGGTTAAAGGCTATAAAAAAATCTATATTAATAGATTTTTACAAACGATACCTTGTTTGACGCGTTAGAATCCAAGGGATCGGCTGACGGTTTTCAATTTATTTTTCGAATTTTCCAGAGCTTGTAAAAATATCATAATCACCCACATTGAAAATTATTACACTAAAATTAAAAATTTCCATTTTTCACTCCTAAGGTAATAACTTCTATATTTGTCGATTTATACATAAAAATTTTTATTTTATATTTTTTAGATTTAGTAAACCTATAGATCCAAAGAGTGATACAAAAAACCAAAATTCGAGTTTTGGAGAAAAAATTTCACAAAAAGTATTTTTTTTTAAAATAGCCTTTTCAAAAATATAAACACCTTTAATATCAATAAAATATGTTCGGAACTATTGTCACTTTACCAAAGCTACCTTTTCGAACACTTGAACATTTTTTTTTTTTCGATTATATCCTATTCCTATTTTTGTCAGCAGAAATTATTTTGTTAAAATTTATAATTTATGTTATTGAAATGTTTGTAAGACTGAAATATGTATGAAAAGAAACCTTGGATGTTTTAATATAAAAAAATTTTAAAGTGTTAAAATTTTCGAACCACAAAATTTAACACTGCATTTGACAACCCTGTGATGCTCATGGCCATGTAAGCCGGAGATTGCTCATTTATGCGTAAGACGCTCATTCTGCGTGATGTTGTCTGTGACTGTCAAATATTAGCTAAACATTTAGAGAGATTTTAATATTTAACAAAAAATTAATGCCATTTAGATGTTCATATATTGTAATTTTAGAGAAAGAGAAAAATGTAAACGGATCGATTTTGATTTTTTTTAGCAGCGCTTACTAGAGATTTTGTACATTGCAAAATAATTAATAAAAACAAATTAAATTTAGGATAATCAAAATGTAGTTTTAAAAAAATTTTATAATTGTTTTAAGTTTTTAAATTGTTTTTAGTTTTAAAATATTCTTTATCTGTGTATTTAACCGTAGTATCTGTAGTAGCTTTGACCGACTAGAGATAGTTTTCGGGTGGAAATATGTAGGTTGGAAGAGATTTCCGTGACACCTCTGAATATAAATATCTGTCATCAGAGTTTATTTATTGGTCAGTTTACACTTTTACGCCTAGGCAGGCCTTGCATGCGGTTAGGGTTGTTGAGACATCCATGGCTTATATAAATTGTGGGCTGCTTTTTTTAAAGTCTCAACAACGTTTTATGTTTAATAACAACCTCACAATAATTGAAGAGCCTACGCTTAATACAGAGTGAACAATTTGGAGGGTACGAAAAGGACTTTGCTTCTTTCTCAATTTTAAAATTACATACACGTTCCCGGACAAAACATGTCACTCGACGTTTTATTAACTCGATGGGGGGTTTGGCCAAATCTCAGCTGTCAATACAACCAGATATTAATCAGAAGTGCCTCGCTGACGCCATTGTGGCATGTCGCACCCAAGCCGCCCGCAAGTATGCAAGCATTTTGTACTAAGCGCTTTGCTTAACGTACATGGGAGGCATAATAAAAAGAGTGCCAGATGGACCCAAACTCAATGAACAGCCACATCAATTCAGAGCCAGAACTGATGGTGGAACAAAAAAAAAATCCCTATTGACAGGTGTCGATTAAGAATTTAGCATTATTTTTCTCAACGCAATGCATATAAAAAATTTATTACACGCACGAAAACACACAAACGTGTCGCTTTTGCAGTCATCCATGGGGGCTATGATAATGGGTGGGGTATTTGTAAGTGCGGTTATGTCGTGACATGTAAAATAAATCAACCATAGACCGCCCGACCCTTTCATCCATTCAGCGTATGTACTCGCTACATGTGTGAAAAGATAAAGTTGAGTAGTTGAGATTTACATGTGTAGAGTAAAGAAACATTATGCCTGGAATGCGTGGTAGGGGCACTTAAACACACCAACAGTACAGGGCTGGTTCTCTCTTGAGGCACTGATTGACAGTCATAATATAAGAGTAGATGCTGACGCTTGTTTGTTAAACTGATTCTGATATTACACAGTTGTCGGAAATACCGATTTTCTAAAATAAGTTCAATTTTATTGTTGTCGAATATTTCGGTTAAAATATCCATATGTAAAAGGGTTCATTAAACGGTGTAAGTCTATAAAACCGTCATAAGTAGGCAATTTTAATCATATAAAGTACATATATACATATATTCCTGGTCCTGATCAGTAACAATATACGACTCGATCTAGCTCTGTCTATCTAGTTGTCCGTCTGTCTGTATAAGCAAACTTATCTTAAAAACTGTAATTTGGTATGTAGGTTCCTGTTTACCAAACGCAGATCAAGTTTATATTAAATTTCCAATATTTCCTCCTCACCATTAAAAATCAAAAAGTACGATTTTTAGCCATTATGTTAAAGTAATGAATTTCATTTTTGGCAAACGTAAGTGTAATATAATGTCATATGCGTAAGCTCTGCAATTTTAATGACGATCGTAAAATAAACACTGAAATATTCTTAAAATGTGTCTTTGCTTGCATGTATATTTTTTTAGCGGCCCAAACTTGGCTGACTTTAAAAAAAAACGGCTATTTTCGGCACGCCGAAGCTATATACACTTGCAGGAACAATTGTTCCTAGGGCAGCTATATGATAAAGTGGTCCGATATTATTGAAATTTAGGTTGATTGTCTAAATCGTAATTCTACATCGACACGCCAAGTTTGGCGTATATATTCATACGAGAACTTTTCGACCGGTTGTTCCCATGGAAGCTATAAGACATAGTGGTCCGATTATATTCAAACTGATTGTACAAATCGTAACTCTACATCGATATGTCAAGTTTGGTTTTTATATCTTGAAAAACAAAAAAGTTTTCATACAAGCACTTTTCATGAAAATGAAGTGTCTTCGATTTTTCCTATGGCAGCTATGTGATATATGGTCCGATCGGGGTGATTTTTACATACGAACTACATACATTATCGGGCTTCATCCGAGCTGAGGTTCATCAAGATAGTTCAAAGATAAAGGCAAAAACTTTGCATAAAAACAGACTGACAGACGGTCAGACGGATAAACGGACAGACATACACACGGACAGACATGGAAGATGTTATGGAAGATGACATTTAGTAAATTAACCCATTAAGCCGTGACAAATTGCGCGTCGGATATCAACCCTTGCATGGCGACTTGTTTCGCTTAAGTTGGTGACAAAAATCTGTAACGTTTGAACTAGGTAAGATATCGATTTGAGATTTTGAATGTGTAATTTCAAAACTTTAAGGAACTATTAGCTATTAAAATGAGGTACGAAATAGGACGTAAATTAAATGTCAAACACAGATATTCGTTATTTTGAAAAAACAGATGACGGTAAAGTGCAGAAAAAAGATTTTTATAATAGAAATGATATTTCCTACTTTATTGAAATTTTTTAGTACCACGCGCACTTGTATTTTGATATCAAACATTTCATTGAAGTTTAGAGATTAATCATTTCAAACTTCAGATTGATATCTTATCCAGTTCAATAGTTACAGATTTTTGCCAGCAACTTGAGCGAAACGAACCACTGTGCGACGGGCTGGTTTTGTAGTTTCTGGGAAAAATGGTAGGCGTCCAAGAAGTTCAGGAGATTTTATTTATCGAACTTCCAGTGGTGATTTAACATCGAAACAGATACTGCCAACTGTTTGATTAGTTTCCATATTAAACAATAACTGGTGCTGATGCATGCTTGTTGTTGCTCATTTACGTGCAAAATTGCTCCATATAAATTTTAATATTTAAGAAAATCAATGGCAATACGATTTTAATATTGACAAAGAAAATAAAGCAAAAGTGTCTAAGAGACGCGTAGACCTGTCATCTTTCTTAGGCCATAAATATTACAATTAGAGAATTTATTACAATTAAGAATTTAAATTACCGATTTCATTATTCTATATCTTTAAAAATATCACATATGTAATATTAAAATTATTTATTAATTTTTGATTAAAAATAAAACATAAAAAATTTGCGAAGTCAATTTAAAGCAGATTGGCAAAGCTTCAACTGTTTTCTTCAATACTTGACTATTGTCTGCATTTACTTTAATAAAGTTCCTCGAGAATTTAATTAGGTAAAATGTGAAAAACTACATTCAAGTTAAAGTTACTTTCAAGTTAAAGTTATATTATTTCATAGCCTGGCGAATGACACCAAGCACCAGCCACTTGCAGACCTGCTAGACTTTTGAATGAACTTACTGGGGAAACCAGGACAACAACGACAATCAGAATTATGAATATGCAGCTACATCAACTTAGCTTGATGGGTGTCTTGCTGCGTATGTATGTATGTGTCTAAGTGAATGCTAAGTTTAGTTGTGCGAACATTTTTAAAGTCAGCTTTACTTTTGTAAATACTCAACTTTTTTTTTTGCCGAAAACTTTTACCAAGAGTACGTACTGTACGAATCAGAAATATAAAGAAAAGTCGTATTAAAAGAAAAATATTTCAATGCTTTTCTCGTTAAATGCTTTTCGACGCTTTGTCAATAACTATATTGAATCACTTTAATGGGCTCTCGAATACTGTTTTTTTATATAATGGCAAATAATATTGCTAATAATTAAATAAATCACTATACCTGATAACGAATCATCAATTAAATATATCCAATTAAATCTAATGCAGCTGCCTCTAACAAAAATTAAAAGAAAAATTATCTAATCGGGAAAATGCGACAAGAGAAGTGACAAAAAAACAAAGGACCGAAATTTCTTTTTGTGGCCAACCGCTATTAACGTTCATTACACCCACAAATCGCCAGCAATAAAGCCGCAAGGCATAATGCAAAGAGCAACACACGAAAAACAGAGAGCACAAAATAAAACAATGGGCAAAAAAATATAATTAAAAATAAACATTACGCAGCGGCAGTCAATGGACAGCAAAAGAAACAAAAATAGAAATATACAAGTAAAAATGTTATAGTCGAGTGTGCACGACTATAGATACCTAAGTTCCCAAATAAGTTGGTTTCGACAATAAATTATAAACGAATTTAGTTTAGTTTCTAACGAAAGCTACCTTTGTGCACAGATCAAAAACTTCAGAGCGTCGCTCTATGTTATGCTTCAATGCAAAACAGCTAAAAAATAATCATATTGTCAAAGCAAGTATTAGTTTTTTTTAAATGAAAATCCAGCGAGCAAGATCATCACAAGCATGTGTACATATAGAATATATGAAAGAAGATAACATTTCAACTGAAATATATAATATATAATATATATAAGTTTATTTTAATGATAATTGTTTCCTGAATAGCTTTACTGCTTATTATCATATGCCATATCTATGCCTGTTACATACATGTATTTACCTTAATACACCCATTTAACAAATTTTAATAGATTCAGGGTATACAAATAATACAGAAACGAAAAAATGTGTAATTAAAGGTGAAAATTACGTTGAGAAGAAGACACTGAGACTGTGCGATTGTCCTTCCTAAGGACGTGTCCTTCTGTAGAAACATATAAGGCGCTTAATTGAGCGTTTTAGTTATGCTAATTGTTAGGGTTCCACATTGCCCCGTTCCTGCATTTTCATTTATTATAAAAATGACTAAGGCACAGTCATTGGGCAACTCATTCTAATTAATGGGGCACCATTAGGGCAGAATTGTTTGTGTGTATAGTCCGATAGTCCGATTTCTGATCCGAATGAAGCAATACGTTTTAGGAATATTTAGTAAGTTTTGTAAAAATATTAACAAAATACATACATTCTTCAACAACAAGAAATGTTCAAATTATTTCAAGTTCTGCAAAGGTGAGTCTTTTACATAAGTAAGATAAATGGTACTATGCTATATGATAAACTCATTTGGTTATTAAAATATTATATCGGAATTTTTAAGAGTGGCTAACACGCATAAGGAGACGCCTTACAATATATATATATACATATGTTGGAATAGTTGGTGTTGTTCCCTTGATGACTTGTTATTGTGTTATATTAAATTATATAGATGAGAAAGTAAGGGAGTGAATAGAAAGAGTATAAACTATAATATGAGAAAAATTATTATAGTTAGTACAAAGGACTCGGATAGGATTATGAATAGCAGAGATAGAGATATCAGGTTTGAAGAGAAAGACGGAGACAGTTTCTAGTAGTTCTAATCGAAACAGCAAAACTAATTTGGCCTATTAATTCGAAAGTATTATCAATATCACCGTTAATGAGGAGTGGTAAATAATGGTTACTTTTGGTTACTTATAACTATAGTAATAGCTATTAATGCAATGTTTTTTAATGTATTTATAATGTGACAATATTATCCTTTTTAACCCACTAGTTTCCCATTTCCTAAGACTTACTTTTCCAGACAACATAGATGTGAGTCACGCTAAAATTCTAGTGTTTCGACTTGGAATAGGTCGTAATACCGTCAGTCTTGAAAATTTTGTTCTGCAGCAAAGTAAAAGGAAGTTAATCCAAAATATGGTGGACTCGATAAAAAAGAAAATTAAGAAGTTTGTTGCTTTTGTAAATGGTTGTTTGATCCGATGCAATCGGATGGTTTAAACATTTAAAGCCCAGTATCAAAGTTGGCTTACATTACACTTATTTATTTATTTATTCTAGCAGACAATCAGTGCTGTCCCAGACAAGCAGACGTTATAATATTTCTTTAATGTAATAAAAGCATAGAAAAAGCCTAATGAAATTACATAAGTTTCAAATATTAATGACACTGACACAGGGGATATTTATTTGCCAGTCCGGCCAGCTATGCCCCCTACTCAAAGCCAGGTTAGTCAGAGTCATTATTTGAACTTGAAGCTAAACAGAAGAGAGTTAGAAATAAAAGTTGAAAAAGTGTTTGTAATTAAAAGTAAAATTAGTAAAAAAAATAATATATAAATTATAACAAAAATTAAATTAAAATTAAAATAAAATAAGTTAAAAGAAAATAAGATAAATTTAAACATAGGTATAGATAAACAAAATCAAGAATTAAGAATAAAATAACAAAATTTTAAAGAAAGTTAGAGAGAAATCTCTGACCCAATAGAGATGTAATAGCCGGGCTGGCCAGCTTACCCAAATCCTCATATCTATTGTGATCAGGGTTTTCTTGTAAGATATAGGGAAAGATAGGATTGTAAAGAGGGAAGAGAGAGTTCAGTTGCGAGTACGTGATATAATGAATTATAATTGACACATAAAGCGTGAAAAGAACTGAGTCAATCACAATCAGTTGTACATACTTGGACGGCGAGAGGAAAGTAATTTCTCGATGCACGACGAGGAACAGAAAAATTTATACGACCTAAAAAAAACATAGAGTCGATCTCACCAATATATAGTTTATGAAAAAAAAAAAACAATTGAGAAGGAAAAGCCTACTGAAGTACAATGGTAAACGAAGGTTTGGATCTTAGTTTAAGCCTCGTAAGGCAAAAAGCAAAATTTGCTTCTGAACAGACTCAATTCGATCCTGGTTAATACTGTACTGCGGAAAAAAAAAAAACTCCAAGGTCATTTACGATCCAAGGTCTTTTACGATCGTCATACGTTGCAATGGAGAATTGGCAATCGTATAAGTGCCTAAATAGGGCCTAGTGTGATAGAATGTCAAAAACATACATTTAGAACAATTGAGCATCAACTTACTGGTCTAGCAGACGAGTATGACGAAGGGAATCTGTGTATGAAAATAAAAGTTTGCATACATAAGTATGTGAGACTGGGCAGAAGAGTAGGTAGATCATTAATAAATAGTGTAAAAAATAAGGGTCCTAAATGACTACCTTGAGGTACACCAGAAGTTAAGTAAACCGAACTCGAAATGGTTGACCTAAGCAGTACTTTTTGGGTTCTACCTTTTAAGTAGGTAAAAATTCAACTTTAGAAGGAAGGAGGGAAACCTATGCAGTTAAGTTTATAAATTAAGAGGTCGTGGTTCACAGAATCAAAGGCTTTACTGAAGTCAGTATATATGACATTGGTTTGCCTTTTCCTTCAAAATGCATCATTTACCAAGGTGGTAAATTCAAGGTAGTTGGTCGTAGTGGACCGACCCTTTACAAAGCCAGGCAGGGGAAATGATAGATTTACAAAAATGCTGCAAAAAAAAAACAAGGATTTTTTCGAATAACTTTGGAATAGAAGATAACTTTGCAATACTTCTGTAATTCGATATATCAGAATTTCCACCTTTTTTATGAAAGGGAATGATATAAAAATCTTTCCAAAGTTCTGGATATATGTAAAATGCTATAAGGATAAGCTGAGTTAATGGGCGAAACAGAAGAGTAGGTTGATTGGAAAGAGTTGCCAAATAGATCAGCAGAAGCAGATATTACGCTTTAAATTAACAAAATTGAAGAATAGTTTAGGGTCTTGGAACGATCTAGATATTTCTCGTAGCACAGACAGTTCAGAAGGGCGAAGTTAGTTTTGGCTACAGAGTATTTTACCGAGTCAATACTTGAACCTGACTTCTAAAATTTTTTAAAATATTTTGACCTAATGTTTTTTAAGAAAAAGAATAGAGGCTTAAACCCAGCAGGCTTTGTTGAACCAGACAACGGGGTTGAATTAGGGATACACACATCTAAAAGTGTGTTTAAGGTCTCATAAAAGGTACTAAGGGCAATATTAATGTCAGACCCATTATCTAAAAAGGACCAGTCAGTTGAATGAATAAGTTCATTAAGCAAGGGAAAGTTTCCCTTACGAAAGCAACGACGTAGCAATTGTCGACTTAATAATTGCTGACTACAAGGCTTAGAAATTGAGATCGTTATTTCTATGACAGGATGATGTAAATCTTCAGGGACAGATAGACGAAGTGACCTAGAGACGGCAGTATTTACGAAATCATTGACAAAGACTAGATTCAGAATTCTGTTCAAATGATTTTTAATTAAAATAAAAATTACACTCGGCGGAAAAGTTACCTTAACAGCAACAATTTTAACATCAGTAGGCACATTAAGGAAGATACGTTCCGATTGAAGTGTCGATTTAATGGCAATCAGTACACCACCACCTCGACGAGTCAGTCGGTCAAATCTATATTTAAAGTAACTATTTGACAGAATATCGAAGTCAGCTATGGTAGAAGTTAACCAAGTCTCTGATAATGCAATAATGTCGGATTCAAAAGAAAGACTACTCAAAAATAGATTTTTGAGTTTAGTTAAAAGGCCTCTAACATTCTGATATTGAATGAATGCAGAGTCCGGGCACGAACATAGTTTTTTTGCAATATTGCTGGCAGAGCATCCAGCAGGAAGAGTTACGGGCACGGGCTCAATTCGCCTTTTCTGTTTAAACTCATGAACAATCATTTGAGACGGCCAAAATTTTGGATCACAAATGATTGCAAAACAGTCATAAGGGACACCTATCTTATTTCGCGAGGTGTAGAAAAATTGAATTTAGAAATGGTCACCTTGGCGGAACATTGACTAGAAATGTAGGTTGCCATTCCAGCATAACATAAGGTCACAAAAGAAATATTAAATTTTATAGAAAATTTTAAAAGTGCGTAACGTCACGGCATTGTGTGCGGTCCTCTTGGGTATACACATTACCATCGATTTAATCGAATTTTAGGAAAAATTTTTTTTCTGAATTACTTTATTTTCCTATTAATTTAAGTTGATATTAACATTGAAGCCGAAATAAAATTTTTTTTGCGTTAAATTAATTTTTAAGCGCGATCATTACTTCTAAATGTACCATAGAAATTTAAGTAACACTACGTCATGTAAAGTTACGGTGCATAAAAAGACACGTAAAATAGTATTCTAAGAAAATTTTGAATTCTTTTAAATAGAATAACTTATATTTGACCCAATTCTACCTATGGTAGCTATGTGATATAGTGGTTCGATTTATTGAAAGTTGGTCTGATTGTACAATCGTAATTCTACATCGATATGCCAAGTTTGGTTTTGATATCTTAAAAAATAAAGAAGTTATTCATACGAGCACTTTTAGAGTGTTGCTATGGGAGCTATAAGATATAGAGGTCCGGTTTTGTTCAAACTTGGTCAGGTTCTAAAAGCCGTAAATATACATTGATATGCTAAGTTTGGTTTTGATATCTTAAAAAACAAAGAAGTTTTTCATACAAACATTTTCTTTTTTTTCTTTTTTTTGGCTTTTAGCATAGAAACAGACGGACAGACAGACTGACGGATAAACGGATAGACGGACATAGCTATATCGACTCAGCTAGTCGTCCTGATCAAGAACATATACCCTCTATATACACAATATATAATTATAATACCCTTTGCAAGGGTATAAAAATAAAAACAATCTGAAAAACCTGAAAACCTTTTCACCGAAAAAATTTTGGCTTCAATCTTCATAGGTTAATCGTGAGCGTCCTACATTTTTTAATAGATTTGCATATATTTGCATTTTGGTACTTAGCATATCGATGTAGAATTATGATTTGTACAATCTGACCAAGTTTCAATAAAATTGCACCAATTTATAGTATAGGAACAATCGGTCGAAAAGTGCTTGTATGAAAAACTTATTTGTTTATCAAGATATAAAAAACAAAACTCACCTTATCGATTTAAAAATATGTTCTGTACTATCTGATAAAGTTTAACTGAATTCAGACCACTATATCATATAGCTGCCGTTGGAACAATCGGTCGAGTATTCAAAATTTTCTTTGCAGACCATAGCAAAGGTATATAGCTTCGGCATTCCGCCATTCCGTTCTTGTTGTTATTAATTTCGATTTGGATACGTTTGAAAATTGTGTTGTACGAGTATGAGCCACATTTTTATTTATAGAAATATCTCAATCGCGTCAATTAATAATAGTCAAGAATATTTTCAACAAGTGTTCATTAATTCAATTTTGTATAGCCTTGCAAAGGGGCATTATAATTTTCTCATGAAATGTGTAACGCACAGAAGGAGACGCCTCCGATCCGATTAATTTGAAGTATTTCTCGGGCTTTACATGTAATATAATTATTTAGCTTACCAAGTTACAGGCCTGTAACTACATTTTTCGAATCTTTGTACCCTTGCAAGAAGGTATTACAATTTTGACTCGAAATATGTAATGTATAGAAGGAGACGACTGCGACCCCATAAAATATATATATTCTTGATCAGCACGACAAGCTGAGTCGATATAACCAAGTCTGTCTGTGTGTCTGTCCGTCTTTTTCTATGCTTTCATTTTGGCTTTATCTTTGAGCCATCTTGCTGATGCTGATGCAAGAATGCATTTTGTTTATATATGTTGTTTGTATGTAAAAACCAGCCCAATCGGACCTTTTTTTAATTGCCAATTTGTGTATAATTGTACGCGATCAACTAACGTCAAAAATAATGATGCACTGTTTTCAAGAATATATTTTTTTTTTTTTATGCAACGGTGGACAAAACAATTTTGACAACCATTGCAAAATCTCAATTCACTTTTTTCAAACTGACAGAAGTAACGGTATCCATTCAATTTTTAAGAGAAAGACTATAATAAGAGCTTTAAGAGAGTAAAAGATTGCACTGATAACGTAACACGTTTCTTTGATATGATTATCTGCATGGCAGGTTATGATATTTTGCCTGGTCAAAAGTATTCTGACATTGCATTTTTTGTCTTACTTTCACCAATACTAACTTATTCCCGTAGTTTGTTAAGCAGCATTGAATTGTCAAAATACTTTTGTCCACATAAAATTATGAAAAATTATAAATTTTTTATATTATAAGAAGTTAAATATATTACTAATAAAATTTAAAGTTACTTAAATTTATACACTTAATAAGTCATAAGAAATCGCCATAACAATCTTAATTTTCAAATGTCAAAACACTTTTGTCCACCGTTGTATGTAGGCATTAACAAGAGAGTATATAGACGAACCGTCCCATACAAGGTAAATGGATACCCCGAAATAGCATCAGAGGTCCATTTTGCACTTCGGGTTTCGTCGGGTGTTTCTTACGCTCTTGTCACGTGAGAGAACTCAAAGTTCCATATTGGACCTTTGGTGGTGGAGAGAGAGAGAGTGAGAGAGCAGCTTGTGGACAGACGGGGGCACTCATTTGCAAGTACATACTCTCTTGTTAATGATGTAGGATTATGTTAGATTGTTCAAACCTGGTAAGATCACCATCGAGCAATTTGACTATGGTAATCGATAAGACATTAAATATAAGAAATTGTAATCGAGATAGAAGTTGAGAAACAAACATTTTGAAGAGTTGTATAAAAAAAACGTGTGCTAGAACTAAAGACGCAAACTAAGTCAAACCAATTATAGCGATTTTGATTTATTATCCTTAAGTAAACTATATTATTTTAAACGAAAAACGAGTTTGAATTTATTTGGAAAAACACCTTCTCCTACGCACGTATATCTCAGCCTACATAAACATACACCATTTTTATGGAAAACACAATTTTAGTTTTATATTTAATTTCGAATTATAATTTTACAATATATAAATTTGTGCTTATAACAATGTGCGACAAAAAGACAGACCTGAAATACGAGGGAAAATGACCGAATGTACGTTGTAGTCCTACTCGAATATAAAATTATTACATAATTGAAATAATTAGAAATCTGAAATCTGGAGTTATGGGAAAAAAACGTTTTCGAGGTATTAAAAATCTTAACTTTGTGGCAATTGCATATAACCTATCCATACAGATTATGAAGGAAGATAAAACAACCTTTTATTTATATTACAATATCTTTAGTATTGGTCAAAATATACGCCTGTCAATCTATTTTAAAAAACTATTTTTTTGCAGTATTTTCTCCAAAGCTAGAAATTTGGGGTTTAATATCATTAAAGCTACATTTTTAAAAAAAATCGAAAATCTAGCATCTTGCGATTATCAGGGACCCATTTTACATATAAAGCGACTCTAAAAAGGCCGGGATACAAAATGCTGTTACTATTAGTGTTATTTATTTATGATTTTTTCTACTTCTTTTTTTATAGCATTAGATCGACCCAGCTTCGCTTCCTTTACTTAGATTGCACACATCGTTAACATTTTCTACGCCGCCGGCATCCTCAAAGCCGCTTCTAATATAACGTTTAATTTAAACAATTACACTAGTTTACAGCAAATAAGAAGCTGGGCTCTCATAGACTGCTCTCTGTATTTTTGAGCTGATTTCAAAAATGAAAACTATTTTTTTTTTTCAAAGAATGGTTTTCGAGAAAACCGCAAATAGCTAGTTTTTTGGAAGTATTTCAACGAATTCGTTTATATCTACATCATATATTGTATGATCTTAAAAAATGTTACACATTCCAGTAGATAATTGTATCCTCTTTCTAATGATGTGCCGTTTGCGGATCGAATTAAAGCCCTTACAAATCGTCAAAGTTGAAAAATGTGAGCTTTTATTTTTGCATATTAAAAAAATTTCTGAATTTTATTTGGTCTTTTAAAAATTTAAAAATTCCATTAAATGCTTCTTAAGATTTTATATGTTAGATAATTCTGTGGCGATATCTTGACATGTCCAGCGAGAGATTAATTGCACATAATATATCAACCGATATATTCATAGATAAATTTATGTATTTTCTAAGTACACTTAACATGGTCACACATTTCTCCCCTTGATCTTCGCCAAAACTGTGCACGCGCATCTAACAATATTCAAATAGATTGTGTATTTGATTAAAGTATCAATAGCATCTTTTTAATTAAATTTAAAACAAACTGATGGTGGTAAATACCAACCCCATAAATTGCTGACCTCCGATTATTTGCAACACGCAATTGGGCACTTCATACATCAGCGAACTCTCAGCCATTCGCAAAGCGCCACCACGGCGCGAAAACGTATTCACTTATACAGAATTTCAAACAGTGGTGAAATAAGCAATTCTCAGAAATGGTTTACCAAGAAAATAATTCTGACGCGCAACCGAAACATTCCAACTTTCAACAATGATATTTAAAATACAAACAATGTAAATTCAATTTTTGCAAAAATGCCGTTTCCACAGCTCAGTTCAATTACTAATATTGAAATGTTTTTTACAAATCTCAAAAGCTGATTCGAACTACAAGGATTAGGTACGAGTAAAGAACATAAAAAGTACGCAGATGTCATAGCATACGCCGATCTCACATATTTAGAGCAAGTGCATCCATATTCCACTGATATAAACAGGCGATACTCGCCAAATTCGGAAATGCCGCGTCTTGACAAACTCGCAACTGGCATCCAACTTGAAGATTGACGACCAGGTCATTAACTTGACCAACTACAGCAAACAATGACGAAACTGTCTCGCAACAAATGGCACTGAAATAAAAACATATGAAACAACTCGACTCACGATCGATCTGGGACTACGCCGTCCATTTACGTGGGATTTCATCATCACTGACACAAAAATCTCAATCATCGGATCAGATTTTTAAACTTCTTTAACTTACTCGTTTGCAACAGGAGTGGAGAACTTATTGATGGTCAAACACTGCTTTTACACCACGGATTCTGCATCCTTCAATCGTCAGCAAAAATTAAAACGTTCAATAAATCCTGCGTATTTGATAATTACTGGAAGAATTTAAACACATAACCGTTTTGAATGCATCAGCATCCAAACCAACTACGTCCGTCGTTCCTCACTGTATTGCTACAACAGGAGCTTCACCTTTCGCAAGGCCAAAAAGACTCATACAAAATAAATTTCAAGCAGCTAATAGTGAATTTGAGTTTATAATCAAAATAGGTGTTTGCCGTCCATCAAAAAGTCCGTATGCATCACCATTGCACATGGTCCGCAAGCCAACAAGTGTGTGGCGACTATCGTGCTCTTAATTCACAAACTGTACCACACCGATATCCACTTCCACATATACAAGACTGCACTCATATTTTCAATGGCAAGAAAATATTTTCTAAATGCGATCTAAGCAGGGCCTATCATCAGATTCCTATAGAGCCATGCGATGTTCCCAAAACAGCAATAACCACACCATTTGGATTACTTGAATTTACCCATATGACGCTTGGCTTGTGCAACGCTGCAAAAACTTTTCAATGGTATATGCATACCGCATTAAAAAGATTTTGACTTGGCTTTCGTCTACATAGACGACATTGTTATAGCATCTGAAAACATGGAACAGCATATAATACATCTTCGAAAGCTATTTGAGCGACTTCGTCAATATCACCTTACAATAAATCCTACTAAATGTAGCACAGTGGCTCGTTTCCGAAAACAGCTGTCGAAAATCAATTTTCGTGTGGTGCGTTTATCAAAAATTTAAATATTTTGCAATTAGAAATTGATTAAGCTATTTTATGCAGAAGGTTTTATATTTTTAAGAAGTACATGTATGTAGTTTAAAAAAAAAAGCTGAAAGAGAAAATAAACGCCTTATAAAGGCAAAATTAAAGCTCTGCACCCTTAATTCAACCTTAGGTTTGATTTCCAAATTATTTTTTCATACCATTTATAAGGAATTTTTTTAAAACTAATTTTAAAAAAAAAATTATTTTTTTTTTTAAGACGTTATTATTTTGATAACTTTTCTTACTTGGTGTTAAGTTTTAAATTAAATTCCAGTGCGTGCCACTTGCTTAGACCATTTTAAATGATTTTGCAGATATTTAAGAAAATAAAAAAAAAACAATTGATACAACTGATTTAACCAATTGCCTGTCAGGTTTAACCCCCATCTTGTGAGTGAATTATTAAGGAAGGAAGCATTCTAGGGCTGCGAGATAATATTAATTTTATAAAGGAAAGCTGTATCCTAAAAATTTGTAATAACTAGTTGTACACTAGCATCATCAAACATATTTAAATCAACAAAATGATAACATTTAACACAAAAAAAAAAAAAATCTCAACCACAACAAAAGACAGAAGCATACACGAACTGAAACTACAACATGACACCAGTTTCTAAGCGCACACGCGAGAATACTTGCGCTGATTTGAAGGAGCGCCGTCAATCTGTGGCAATGTCGGCGCAGTTGATGGGCATGATCAACGCATGCTTCGATTAACAAGCCAGCCTCTTCACTACCAACATGAGGGAGGCGGAAAAGCGCATACTCAACGTGGTCATGGTCCGACTGGATGACATGGCTGGAGAAGTGAAACGGCGAGGCGAGGGGGTCCGTCAGGTTTCCTCGTTGGAGGTAAAAGTGTCTGCACAGGTCAACGCAAGCTATGCTTATGACTGGCGCATGCATGGAGTGCCATACGTGGAAGGGGAGAACCACAGAACGCTCTTTAACACGCTTTGCTTTGGGTTAAAGTTAACTATACCACCGAGAGTCCGTGAAATCTTCCGGGCGAGGAAGAATGCGGCTCAAGCTATTGATACCGTGGTTATTATTAAATTTGATAACTCACGTGATAAAACAGCTTTGCTGAAGGCCGTGAGTGCATACCGCCGAAACACAAAACAACAACTAAGCTTACAGATCCTGGGGTTTCACTAACAGGCCTCTGTTTGTCAAGAGAAAACTACGAAATATTCAAAGAAGCAATGAAACTCAAAAAATTTAAGTTGCTCACTGCAGTTTTTACGCCGCGTGGTCTTGTACACGTGAAACATTAGAGCGATAGCGAGAACATACTATGCATTGAGCGTAGCGAACAGCTTACTGAGTTTGTGCAGAGAAAAGGGCATGCGTTACTCTCTCCCACCGACGCGACTGTAACAGCTGCGGATTCCAATTTTCGTTAACGCTATAAAGCCCCTATTTTTATATATTTATGAATTTATGTTTATCTTTCACTTTAATTTAAGAAAATTTTCTATTGACATTTGCGTAATCAAAATTTTAACTGCTAACCGTGCGCTACTAAGTCTACATTCATTTTTTATCAATGTAGGCTAATATAAGTAGTTCTATAGCAGTGTTGTTAGAGTATTAAGTAGAAGGCATATTGGATTAAAAATCGTCCACAAAAAAAAAAAAAAAATTATGAGTTCAGGTACTTTTTTGTTAACTCTGATGTTGATGTTATTTGTGTCTCTGATACATGGTTTTTGAATAGCTTGTGTGACTTGTCAATTTTTTTGTGACGGTTATGTTGTGTATCGTGCAGATCGTGTAGGGCATGCAATGGGTGTTTCAATATATGTTACTAAGAAACTGAGTAGTAGGCTTATATGCAAGCAAACACCAGGGAGTACAATAGAATATCTATTTTTAGAGATCAAAGGCAGAAAGCAACATACGAAAGTTTTAGTAGGAGTTGCGTATAGATCAAACCGCTTTTTTGATTTCTCTCAGTTAATGGACGTTATTTCTAATATCTCACTGGATTACACAGATATTATCTTAACAGTAACCTGTTTACTGACAGAGATCTGTAAGAAGAGATGCGTTGAGTAGGCTTAATCGCAGTCAATAACACCGTCCTTACTCACTTTTCAAACACCAGTGACACCCTACTAGACGTAATATTTGTTAATAACGCCTCCAAGATTCTTCTCTGTGACCAACTCTCTGTACCTGCTTTCTCTAGACATGATTTAATTTTTTTGACATACGATATTAACATTGAGCATAACGACATTATAGTTCAATTTAGGGACTTCAGAAACATTGACTATAATGATTTGGCTCACAAATTTACTGACTACGATTGGACTCCAATATATAACTTCCCTGGTGCTGACACTCAACTAGACTTTTCTCATAATAACTAAAACTTTTTATATGACGAATGTGTTAAGCTCAAAACCAAAACAATCAAACCGTCCCTGTACCCTGGCTTAATTCAGAAATAAGAAGGTACATAAAGATACGAGATCGTGCTTATGTTCGCTGGAAGCGATACAAGACAAGTAGCCTTCATGAAAGTTTCAAACAGTTTCGAATTATAGTTAGAAATATCATTAGATCCGCTTTGCGAAATTTCTACAGTACTAAGTTTAATATTGCAATATCTTCTCGACAAACCTGGAAGGAGCTTAGGAAAATAGGGATTGGGAAAAATAAAACTCAACTTAAGAGTGACAATGACGTCCATGAACTTAACCATCGATTTTTTCAAGCGCAAGTACCTGAAGCTCTTGAGAGAACATGTACCTAAATTCAGAATGCCTGTGATAATAGTTTTAGTTTCATGTGTGTTCGTCCTTGTAATGTATTAGATAGTGTCCTTGAAATAAAATCTGCTGCAGAAGGCTTTGACAAGATAAATCCCAAATTTTTAAAAATCCTTATACCTACACTGCTGTTTCAAATTACCCATATTATTAATACTATATTTTTTTCATCTACCTTTTCCTCAATTTGGAAGAAAGCCAAGATACTCGCAATTTCAAGAGCTAAGGATGACTATCGGCCTATTTAAATTTTGCCTTTCCAATCTAAAGTTTTCGAGAACCTGATGGCGAAACAAATTACAAATTTTCTAAATAGGAACTTGCTGCTTAGTTAAAAACAATCAGGGTTTAGAAAAATCAGATGTAGCACTTCAGCCATCCCCAAGATTAGCGAGGAAATCCGTACACAAATAGCTGACAGTAAAGTGACGCTTTTGAAATTACTTGACTACACAATAGCATTTGACTTAGTCATTCACAAGATACTCTTTACGAAATTAAAAAGACTATTTAACTTTAAAGATTCTGCCACTAAGCTTATTGAGACCTATCTTATAGAGCGAGTACAAGCAGTGGTCTCCGAGTATCCAGCTTTCTTCCAATAAACCGGTGAGTTCCCTAAAGTTCTGTATTGGGTCCTTTGTTATTTTCTATATGTGTTAATGATCTCACTAATGTTTTGTCGATTTGTAAAGTTCACATGTATGTACGATTATATTATATTTAAGATGAGTTTATTATAGAATGAACGGGAAAATAATAGTAACAAAACAATGTATTGAAATTCAACAGATTAATTCACAACTTCATGGACGACTCTTGCGACTGCTCTCGACAAATCTCTCATCGACTGTGCTCAGCTCTCTTCTGCTGCATGCTTTTCTCTCTCTCGGCTGCCCGCTCTTTTGCATGCATTTGCATGCGTTGGCCACACTGCTGTGTGGTACCATCTTACATGTATGCTGATGACGTTCAAATTTATGTTAGTCGCCCGTTAAGCCAAATAAATGAATGTATTACTGAATGTAATGTAGATCTAGACAAAGTAGCGCAATGGGCCACAGCTAACGGCCTAGGTTTAAACCCGAAGAAATCAAAGTGCTTATTAATCTATAAAAAGGTTATTATCACCAGCCAAGTGCCTGAGTTACACATCTGTGGAAACCCTGTCAAATATGTCAATAGTGCTGTCAATTTGGGGATACACTTTAATAATTCATTGACTTGGAGTAATCACATATCTATAGCGACAGGTAAAACTTATGGACAGTTAGCCGTGTTAAAAGCTTTTCTACCTTTTCACACTAGAATACTAGTAGCAAAAATGTACCTGATACCCACACTCTTTTATGGCGTCGAAATTTTTGCCCATTGCAATGCGAATGACTACAACAAACTAAAGGTGGCTTTTAATGCTATAGCCAGATATGCATTCAACCTTAGACGCTATGACCGCATCACAGTATTTGCAAACAAAATTTTTGACTTTGGCCTTAAGCGGTGGATAGATTTCAGAACCTTGGTCCTCCTTCATAAGATCATTATTACAAAGGAGCCCTATTACCTAATAAATATAATACAATTTGCTGTTTCACAACTCACAAACAATGTAATATTCCCTAGAATTAAAATAACAAGATCTAATAATCAATTTTTTATATACACTGTCCGGTTAAGGAAATAACTGCCACATTCAATAAAACGATAAGAAGCGAAATGCAGTTTAGTATTTAACTAAAAAAAAAACACATGCAGACATTAGATTTAAGTCAATAAGTACCGTATATTTGAATTAAATTAATTATATTAAATTAGTTGTATAATAAAATATTAAGTTTAGTAATTACGCGTTAACAATGATTTTTGAGGATCAGATGCTTTTTATAAGCATTTTGTCCATAGGATCCATCGCAGCCCCATTTTGTCAGTAAAGTGAGGTTGTTTGGATATAAATCGAGATCTTCTGTGCTTTTTGTTTCCATTATTTGATGTGTTGATCATATCCTGAAGCTTTGTCCTGGGTAGTACATCTGTGACCTGGCATAAAATTGGAACAGTTGCTTTTTTCCCACATGTTATATTAAAATTACTTGGGAATACGTCAGCATTCTTGGCTTTTAATGAGCTTCGTAGTAGTGATTATTTTTTCTTAGATATGTCCAAATCCAGAAAAAATGCCAGGGCCTGCTTATTTGTAAACTTCAACTGCAATATTCTCTACAACATTTGCCACCTAAGGCCATCCCAAAGGTCAACGTAAATTCTTTGCAAAAGGAAAGCCTCTCCGGATTCACTAAAAATAAAAAAGGGAATAATAAAAAGGTGCATGCCGCAACTACTGAGGATTCTTGTTGCACCAGTTATACAAGTAATTGCGATTCACAGGCTGACTCTTTTGACGAAGGCGAGATCAGGCCCTTTGTATTCCCAAATAAGACTGCCAAGGTCAGTAAGAATAAACCCAGATCTATGGATAAGGCTCCCAACACAACCAACCGTTTTGCTACGCTGCCTGTTGAGAGCACCAATGATGATGAATATCAATATGCCGACAATATTAATGTTCACAATGAGAAGGCAGAGGAGAAAAGTACACCTAAGCCGCCTCCAACCATTATTCCAGGTGTTAAGAACATAAATAACATAAATAAATGACCTTGGTGAGGTCGTAGAAGTTGGCAGCTTTTCCTATAAGGCCACTGGTGGAGATAACGTCAGACTGATGCATAAACATAGCACCACTCTCAACTGGCTTTTAGGACGTATAAGTTGAAAGAGGAGAGAGCATTTCGTATTGTAGTCAAAGGGCTACATCATACCACTCCAATATCGTAGATTGTGGAGGCCTTTGAAAATCTACGACACAGGGTGCTCGATACCAAAAATGTTACATCCAGATATAACAAGAGTCTGATGTCGATGTCGATGTGGTAATTGCGGTGAAGAGCACACCGCCTCGTACAGAGGTTGCCGCCTTTATACAGAGACGAAGAAGCGTTTTGGGCCGAAACCAAAGGTAGTGGCACATTCCTAGCAGATACTGCACCCAAACCTTGCTACTTGGGCCTCTGCAAACCAGACCTCAGTTCATTCATGCTAACATCGTAAGGGGAGGTACATCAGAGCATCGTTATATTCATAGCTTCGTCAATCAGGGTTCCCAGGGAGCTAAAGAAGATATTGAGAGCAGATTGATGATGCGAATGGAGAACATGATGAACACCTTGTTCAATCAACTTAAAGACATGATGATGGCCAAGTTATCCATTCAGAGGAATATCCTCTAATGTCCATAACACGCAAATTGTCATGTGGAATGCGAACGGCTTGTCCAAATACAAGCCTGAAGTTGAGTATTATGTTAAAACAAACTAAGTTGACGTAATGCTCGTGTCAGAGACTCACTTCACCAGCAGATCTCATTTTTCCATCCCTGGTTATGAAGTTATTAATTCATTGTGCCCTGGTGACAGGATTCGAGGAGGTGCTTCAATAATTGTGAGGAGAGGCATTTACTTTATCCTAGGTGGAGATTTTAATGCGAAACACACATGGTGGGGATCTAGAATCGTCAATCATAAAGGAAATCTCCTCCTAAGATGTATTAGAGAGCTAGCTTGCAGCGTGCACTCATCTGGTGAGCCCACTTACTGGCCCACTGACCCTGCCAAGATTCCTGATCTTTTGAATTTTGCCATCAGCAAAGAAATTGACCCGGCAAAGATCTCCACTGTTGGCTGCTACGAGCTCTGCTCTGATCACAGCATTGTTAAGGTACTCCTCAAATCTTCGTACCTGAGGACCCCTGCTGCAACAAAGCTGATAAGGCGTAACTCCAATCTTGTTACATTCAATAATTGGCTGGAAGAACACGTTGATCTTTAGCCAGAAACCCAAGCTGGTGACGACATTGATGAGACAGTGGAGTGCCTTATAATAAAGGTGCATATAGCTGCAAGTATTGCGACTTCAATGCTGAGAACACATCATACGAGACGTCATCACCGAGACAATCATCTTTGGTCGAATGAGTTGGCTTCCATAATTACGGCTAAGAGAAGGCTGAGGAGATTCTGGCAAGTCAGCAGAAGCTCGAGGGATAAGACATATAATAGGGCATGCAAAGAGCTAAAGCAGTTGCTCTTTGACCTTAAAAGCAAAGCTTTGGAGGCATATCTGGGTGATCTAGAACCTAGCAAAGCTGAGCACAACCTTTGGAACGCCACCAAATACCTTAAGAGGCCGGTAAGGAGAATACCACCGGTTAAAAATACTACTGGGGTATGGTGTCGCTCCAGTCAGGAGAAAGCCAATGCCTTCGCAAAACACCTAAGTTGCAGCTTCCGGCCATTTGATCTGTTCGACGCAGAAGATCTGGGGAAAGCTCTACAGTTCCTTGATGTAGCCTGTCCTATGGATTTGCCTATATCTGAAATAGATAGCCTCGAGATTAAGGAAGAAAAAGGAAAACTATAGCTTACCAAATCTCCTAGGTATGATTAAATAGACGCGGCTACTCTGAAACAACTCCCATCGAATTGCATTCATAACTTAAAGAAAATTATGAACCAATGCCATCTCAATGAAAGTGTGCTACTTTGTTAGTTATTCCGAAACCAAGTAAATCAGAAACTGAACTCTCGTCTTACAGGCCAATCAGCCTGTTAGCAATTATTTCGAAAATCCTTGAGAAGCTGTTCTATAAGAGGTTGTTACCTATACTGGAAGAGAGGCGCACCATCCCAGATCACCAATTTGGCTTTAGGCAAGGGCATAGCGCTATCCTGCAGTGCCACAGAGTAGTCGGCAGGATTCTTGACTCTTTTGAAAGCAAAACGTCTTGTGCTGCAGTCTTCTTGGATGTACGGCAGGCCTTCGACAGGGTTTGGCACCATGGTTTAGTATATAAGCTTAAATTAAACCTGCCTACGCCGTTCTACCTGTTCTTAAGATCTTACGTTGAGAATAGGAGATTCTACGTCAGATTCAGCCATTCTGAGTCTCCGATTCAGGCAGTGTGCGCTGGAGTACCACAGGGTACCGTCCAAGGCCCTATACTTAACTCCATATACGCAGCAGACATGCAGCTTCCTGTGGATTCACACTTCAATACCTGCACTAATGTAGATGATACTGCGTTCCTAGTTTCAGCTGACACATTAACAGTGACAACGCTAAGGTTACAATACGCACTAGACAATGTAGAAGCATGGCTTGAAAGATGGAATATTGTCGTCAATGCTGAAAAGTCGACTCATGCAACTTTCTCACTCAGACCTGGCATTTGCCCGCCTTTCTCTATCAATGGAACTACCATTCCACATAAGTCTTCAGCAAAATACGTGGGACTTACATTGGACAGGACACTAACGTGGAAGGAGCATATCACCGGGAAAGTTACTCAAAAGTCACTTAAATTTTGAAAAATTACCTAACTTTTGTATAGAAGAAGTAAACTATCACGGATAAAGAAACTTCCCCTACATAAATCCTTTATTAAACCAGTTTGGACTTACGGAATTGAACTTTGGGGTACTGCCTCATACTCAAACATTCAGAAGATTCAAATATCTGAAAATAAGATCTTGAGGCAAATTCTTAATGCTCCTTTTTATGTTCATAACTCCACTATTAAAAGGGATCTAGGCATGCCTTCTGTTGCTGAAGTAATATCCAAGGCTAGCAGGAGATATCTGGATAGGATTGATGTTCACAGAATCCAACTAGCCATTAATCTCCTGGATATTAGCGAACAGCGTCGAAGGCTTTTGAGGCTCCATCCACTTGATTTACCATTTAGAGTTCCCTAATGCGGGAGTATTTTGCAATTGATCATCTCTAATACACATGTATTATATTCCCTGCTAGTGTACCATACAATTTAATTAAATGCCCCATGGGCAAATGTAAATAAAGTTAACAATACAAAAAAAAAAAAAAATTTTTAAACTTTATATTTAATTGTGCGTCTGCTGGAGTAGAAATGCTATCCTCCATTCTCTAACCGGGCTTGCCTCAGAAACAGCCGTGACAATACCTTCATTTGGATTTTATTGCACCTCATCGATAAGGTTGTTAAACGATTCTTCGTTGAAATATTTTCAGTTGCCTTTTTCTTTTTTGTATATGGCGAGCACTCCTCTATTGCTATTCCTGGCCTGCCTCTCTAACTGGAGGGCTTATCCATACCCACATCATCCATTTATATCTTGCAGTTTTCCAACCATTTTTGATTTTTTGCAATGAATCTATCTTTATTTCGGTGTTGTTCATTCTACTTTATTTTAAATTTTCGATACAGCCCTTGTAATAATAGTTCATGCTTTAAGAGGCTCGCAATTCCGCTTCTCTAGCACAGCTATATAGAATGCCTTGAAACTATCGGTTGTAAAAAATACTTCAAAGAGTTGGTAGTATGTTAGCCCCATATTAGATATCGTTGCGTGGGTGGTCGAAAATTGACTATGGTGTAACTTTGTTCATGAATATATATGAATATAAAAAATTAAAAAAGGTAGATGTTATTATGAGCATATATCCTCCAATATTAAAAATATTTACGTAGACAACTCCCTAAAATTATTTTAACCCGTGCAAGGTAAAAAAAACATATTTTTTCAAAAAAAAGTTTTGCAACTAAATTTTTTAGTACCAATTTTTTGTTAAACAATTATTAAAAAAAACATAAAAATTAGAAATTGTATTTCGATTTTTAAAGTTTATTTTCAGCGTTTTATAGTCATCTGTTTTTTCGAAACTACGAAAATCTGTGTTTGATCGTTAATTTACGCCTTTCTTCGTACCACGGTCACTCTAATTTTGGTATCAAACATTTCTTTAAAGATTTGAGACTACTCATTTCAAATTTTAGATCGATATTTTACCTGGTTCGAAAGTAACAGACTTTTGACAGAAACTTGAGCGAAACGAGTCACTGTGTATCGTTTTGGTCAAACATCGATCGAATTTCTAGGTCATTAGACAGACTACCATGGAATCAAACCTTTACCAGACAAAGTCAAAGCAAAGAAGCAACACTTTTGGTCCACCAAGCAGCCACGGCACTTCTATCGCCCAGCACTGACGCAAGCGACTTAGCTGTAGGCACCGTCTTACATCAAATTGTTGACAACTCATTTCAGCCAGGGATTTTTCAGTGTTAAGCTAACTGATGCACAACGCAAATATAGCACATACGACCGCACATTGCTAGCAATATACCTCAGTATCAATCACTTTCGCTACTTGCTTGAAGGAAGAACATTTGATGTCCGTACAGACCATAAGCCACTGGTGTATGCTTTTACACAAAAGCCTGAGAAAGCCTCGACCACTTCGGCATTTAGACTTTATTGGACAATTTACAACATCAATTTTACATGTAGCCGGTATTGAAAACACAACAGCAGATATACTCTCTTGCAATTCTTCAGTTGAAAACAACGTCATCGATTACAATGAAATTGCAAACTCTCAAGCTAACTGTCAGGAGCTTAAATCCGTCTACATTCCGAACACGACAACTTCAGTCCTATGTCACTTCTCAACCACTTCTGTTCGCCCATTTATACCAAAACCACTCAGAAGGAAAGTCATCAGCAAACTATACAATATTTCTCATGGTGGAATTAGTTTTGTATGTCCTTTCATGCACAAGGACATAGCTAGTTTCGTCAAACATTGTATCCCTTGTAAAAAATCAAAAGTCACACGCCACGTTCATTCACCACATCAATAATACAAGCTGCCCTCGCAAAATTTTGAGCACATCAACCTGGACCTTATCGGATCACCGCAATCTGCACAGTACAGATATTGATTAACGATAACACTGTGCAAGTCGAAAAAAAAGGAAAGCCCAAATCATTAGTTTTTCGAGCTATCACGATGGTTTCATAAAAAAAAAATGTGAAAAAATGCCGAAAACTTAAAAAAAAAATTTTTATGAAACCGAAAAACTAATGATGCAGTTCGATTTAGAAAGCCCCAAATAGGGTAAAACCGGTTAAATTGGGCTTTCCTCTTTTATTTTGAAAAAAAAAAACTTGCACAGTGTAATTGATCGTTACACCAAATGGCCAGAAGCAGTTGCAATTAAGGATATAAACCGTTGCAACAACTTATTAACTTATAGATTTCTCGCTTTGGAGTACCACGCATCACAACGGATCAAGGTCGACAAATTGAATCGAGGTTGTTTTTCGAAATATCACGACTCCTAGGAATTGATCATTTGCGCACAACACCATATCATCCTCAAGCAAATGGACTCATCGAACGCTAACATTGAACATTAAAAGCATCCATTATGTGTCAAAATCGGATTGGTTGGCCAAAGAAGCTGCCAATGTCCTACTCGGTCTACGCTCTGCTTAAAAACCAGATCTCCAAACAACAGCATCACAACTCGTGTATGGCACAACACTTCGTCTTTCTGGTGAACTCTTTCATGACAAAAGTGGACCAAAAGTCTTTGTGTGTTCAGCTCTGGAGACCACCAGGGCGCCTTGTTTCTCTTTTTGCTCCTAGTCGGTCTGCATGACACACTATATGTATTAATATTAAAAAGTTTTTATTGACTGTAAAATAAGATCAAATTTATGCTATTATAAATATCAAAATAATAGTATTTATTTTGTCATTATGATCTCTAAATATTATCATAGTGATCTGCTCGAAAATATTTCGTTGAGACTAAGGCAGTATCGGCTCAAAATTGATCTTAAATATCATTATATTGAGTGCTAGATCTAATCCATTTTTTTCCTAAGTTCCAACATATACTATACCAAGTTTAGTTTCTGAAGCTAACATGGATATACAAACGGAGATTGCATAGAACCAAAGTATCTCTGAGAAACAGAGAAAAATTCTAATAAAATCTTTTTGGGTGAATCTAACGAGAAATATATCCACATTCATAGCCACTTCTTCTTTCTATATTCACTCCTTAAACAAGGCGTTTGACGCGCCAAGCAACTTAAGAGCCATAAAAGCCACAACAAAGGCAACAATGCCCCCTATATTGACACCGCCATGGACCCACCAACCCTCCTTATGGAATCCTCCGCGTTTGGCATGCCTGAATCAGAAGCAAAGGGGTTAGGAGAATGGAAATTGGGCTTGATACATTATAAGCTACAAATTTGCATATTGCTTCTGCCCACGACTTAAACTTTGGAATGTATGCAGCAATAGAAGGCGAAAAGTAAGTGTCGCAACCAAGGTATGAACTGAGTAAACGAATCTATGTACTGTCTTTACTTTATGCTTAGCGCGCATATAAGCTATCCCAACAATATCTGACACCAGTTGCTGGCTGCAGCAGCACCCACTTTTTACTTTGTTGCTACAATTTGCGAGCCCCAAGGCACCAGCACGACTGTGACCAGCAGGGCAGGCATCAGGGCGGGCGCGTTGCCGCTTCATTGCATTTAATTCATTTTTATTGCAAAAGCTTACAGACAGAGCTGCAGAAAAGTATATGATAGAAAGCTACTTACCCTGGTCTTTAAAATTTTATTGGCGTAATTTTATGCAGTTGCAACCATGATTGCTAGGCCATGTACCATCCATATCCTACCACTGTAGCTAACCCTATTCCTTACAAAACTTATTACAAAGTTGCTACGGCGGCATCAGCTGCAACTTTTAGCACAAAATTCTCTAAAGAGTGGCAGTGCAAAACCAGAGTAGGACCAAGTACAGGCATCTGATGAGGCTACTTTAAATTTGTTGGTTAGCATGTAAATTAGTCGAAAGACTAAATAAGACTTAAATAACTGCATAAGGACTTCTAACAATGTTCTAAGTGATTGTAATTTAGGAAAATTGTGAGCAACGCAATACCTTCGCACAACTCAGCCGAAATTTTTATGTGGTCAGCTTTGTCGAAATAAACAAATTAATTAATGAATAGATAATTGCAATTGATATAAATAATTTTTTTATTTTTTTTTTATCATCATTTAATCTTACTGCTATTTTTCAACAACTTAAATTAAACAATAATAACAAAACCAACTTAACAAAAAAAAAAAAAAAATTAAGTCTGGTTAATAACATCTATATCGACCTTAGTGCAAGGTCAACCAGATGTGATCCCTTCTAATATAGTTTGCGGTCTGTATATTTAAAACATCTCCCACTTTTGGAACACCTATGTGTCTTTCAATATTTGCCGTTCTCACGTAACAGGGAGCACCAGTTAACATGCGGACAGTTTGTATTGCATAATGTAAATTTTTGCATACATTTTTTGATATAAATAAAGTCTAGAAAACCTATAAATATTGAAGTTATTTATATATATATATAGGGTAAACGAAACTCATCCGAATGTTTGTCTCCCTTTTTAGCATGGTTAAACAATTACTTACTTTACTCAAATACCATAAAAAAATAATATTAATTATTTATTGTTTTATAAAAATTTAAAAACTGCGTAAGGGCATGTTTACTCGCAAAAGAAAACAAAAATCTCTTACATTTTCTCACTCTGCTTTGTTTTCATTGTCTACTTCGTTCACTCTTGTGTTGATTACATGCACTGCTCGAAAAGAAAGCAACACATCTTTGTATATAAAACACTTTGTCCTGACTGAATGATACATCACGCTGTAGGCCAAACGGCTTAAGATATCGAGCAGAAATTTTTTACACAATATAGCTGAGACATAATTATCGTGCGGGGTTTTTCGATATTTCCACTGGAAGGGGTTAAAGTGTGTGGTCCAAATTGCTTAGTATGCAAATTTCTCTTGTTTTTTAAACTATCTCACAAATTATGTATTTCTTACTCATTGTTACATTCTGTGAAAATTTGGTCAAGATCGGATGACTATATCATATAGTTGCCATACGAACAATCAGATGTAACTTAACGTTTAATATAAAGAGCTTTGTTTTTTTTTCAAAGCTATATCAACGATATTCACAGTTTTATCCAAACAAATCTGACAATTTCCCGACAAATCTGACTTTTCCAGATAAATCAGATTTTTTCCTTTACAGTCCAAGTCCAATTGCAGCGAAAACATTAGAACGGCGAGAAGCAAGAAAATACGAATAGTGAGAGGGGAGCAAAATGGAAGAAAAAAAACTAGGGAGACTAGGTTATCCCACGCGCACGACCGGGATGTTCCGTTATATTGCGCCACAGAACACTCGCAATGTATGAATAAAAGGCACTTTTTTTGGTTAATCGGCTGCTGCTGCTGATTGGGTTATCTGATTTGAAAATAACTATACGCATAGTATAGGAAAGTGTCAAGTGTTAATGTCATGTCTCTGTTCTCTACATTTTCCATATATATCTTGACAAAGTCAGAAAATCTTGCCAAGTTTGTATTTATAATGAAAAGTATCTATATTTTAAATTTTATATCGTATGATGTATCAGTCCTATTTTAATAAAATTTGGTCTGGTTAAGTACATAGCTATAGTGAGCTATAGATGGAAACAAAAATATATGATATAGTTATCCGATCTCATCCATTTTAGGATACGTACTATATTTATTTGTAAAATGCATCTGTGCTAAGTTTCATAAACATACTTAAAAAATGTAGATACTTTTCATACAAATATACAAATTTGGCAACATTTTCTGAACTTGTCCACCTATTGTAGAATATGTATGGCAAATAGAGGGTTCTTATGTGCCACATTAGATGCACTTGACAATTTATGCGAGGTTATCTTTCGGTTCGCATTGATCGCAACGCCCAGGCTATGGCCGTGAGAAGTATTCCCTATATTCTCTCCACATTTCTCCAATATATTTGTTGTTTCTAATATCAACACCGCCTTCCAATGTTCGCTGTTTATTTTGCTTCTATTGTTGTTTTTATACCCTTGCAAAATGGTATTATAAAGTTGTCTCGAAATGTGTAATGCATACAAGGAGAAGTCTCCGACGAGCTGAGTCCATATAGCCGTGTCCTTGTACAAATCGTAAATATGCATCAATACGCCAAGTTTGGCTTTCATATCATATCACAAAAAAGTTATTCATACAAACACTTTTCATAAAAATTAAGTGATTTAAATTTTTTCTCCATAGATATGTGCCGATCGTAGCTATAAAGCTATGTCCGATCGGGTTGATTTTTACATGCAAACTACTTATCTTATCAAGCTTCATCTATGCCGAGTTTCATCAAGATAGCTCAAAGATAAAGCCAAAAACTTTGCATATAAACGGACAGACAGACAGACAGACAGACAGACAGACAGACAGACAGACATGGCTATATCGACTCAGTTCGTCGTGCTGATCAAGAATATATATATTTTATAGGGTCGGGGACGCATAGAATGCGTTACACATTTCGTGACAAAATTTTAATACCGTTTTGCAAGGGTATAAAAATACATACAGATTAAATAAAAGAGAGAAATTCATATAACATATTTTAATATATAATATACACACATATAACATAAATTAAAAAGGGTAAAGCAAACACAATGCGAGCAGTACGCAAGATACGAAACTCTTTGCCCAGTATGCATAAGCAGCAGATAGATCGGGCATCGGATCAGTTACTCTGGGCAAATGTTTTTTGATCTCACAAGTATGGATTATGGCACGTTTCATGATATCGCCAGCAAATGATCTTAACTGCTTGGCTGCGTCCAATCCACACAACATGGCCGCTCTCGTATAGTAGCAGTCTAGCACATCGTTGAAGGACTGACACACTTTGGTCGCGTTCCGTCTTTCATACCAATCCGCTGGCGCCTCGCACTCGATCATGTCTGTGTGCAGCTCTTTTAAGCAGCTGTGTGCTTCAGTTAGACTCGCGCAGCGTTTTTTGTTTCCGTTGCTTTCGATACCGCCATCGCAAACCTCCGCCTTATAGTACTTGAGTCCATTAGTCAACTTGACATAAATGTTGTCCTCCGGTAGTGCACAGTTGCTTGTGGCAATGTCTATATGATTGAGCACATCGGCAATCTCTTCACAGGACTCCATCAACTGGGACTGTGCCAGAAGAAGCACAATTCGTTCCGGGCTGACCACATAGAGCCGGGCCAGCTGTATTACCATCGGATTATCATTGCACAATTGTGTGCCTGTAGAGATCGAACCTGTGCCCTTAAGCTCATAGCCAGGCGGACAAGTTGCACTGTTGCTTTTATTAACTTTGACTGCTGGTGTAGCTTTTCCTGAAGGTGTTTTCACAACTTCAGTATGTCGACTGCTATGTGGCTCAAAGCCATAAGAATGGAAATACCATGGGAACCATATGGCCTGCGTTGTGTGCTGATGAATGAGTAGCAGCAGAATAGAAGAAAGTCCCCAATTTATTGACATTGCCTATTTATACATATAAATAAGCATATAAATCAATATAACTAAAAACTGTTTATTAACTTATTTTTCCAAGTGAACTATGCTTAAGTATAAGTATTATGTAAGTGTTTTGCAGAATACAATATAATAAGAGAACAGATGAAGTTATCACTGCGCCGATAAAGTATATAAGTTAACACCCTCAATGTCCAGAACAATCAGGACAACAACCACCAACCAGCAACCAAGCTACAACAACATCAACCAGCAACCAAGTCACGTAGACATGGGTCTGACCAGACATTATCAGCAGCTTACCTTGGGACCTGCGGATGCAGCCGGACACCTTGACACCTCTTTAAAATTATAATCAGTAATAAACCATAAAATTAAAATAAATAAACAGTTCGAACACCTCTCTTACTAACCACGCAGCCTCTTGCCCATCGAAAAATAATTTGTAAAAAACCCTAAATCTTTTGCTTTTGACTAACTTATTAAAGTAACAAAATTTAGAAAAAGTAAATTATAATAATATGATAAACATGATAACAAATTTTTATTTATTAGAACTAGTTATTAAGGGTTTACCTTTCAATATTCGTTATAATTTACAGCAAATAAATGCGATTTAATATTAAAAATTCCTAGATCGTATGAATGGGATAGATTCATGATTGAGAGAGACTAGGTTACGCCACGCGCACGACCGTTACGACCGTTATTCGGCGAGCCGAACTCGTGACATCACAGTATCTAATTAAGACGCAATAGTATTGAAAAAAGGGACTGTTTTTTAGTTTATCGGCTGCAGCTAGAAAATTTCAAACGCATCTTATGTCATATCTTCGACTTCTACATTTTCCATACATTATCTGCAATAGCTTGTTAAAGTCTGAAAATCTTGCCAAATTTGTATCTTTGTATGGAAAAGTATCTCAATTTGTGAAGAATGGTTATAAAACTTGGCACGGATGCTGCTGGTATCTCATCAAAGTATATATCGTTAAATCCTTAATTCAAAAATGTATCTACTTTTCCATACAAAGATACAAGTTATGCAACATTTTCAGACTTTGATAAGCTTTGCAGATAACACTAGGTAACAAAATTTAGCTTTTTTTTGTATAAGTTACCAAACCTACTTTTTCTGATACATATGGTGCCCCAGATGACGAAAAATCACTTTAAAAATTTTTCTAAGATGAAACTTTTTTTTAAAAAATTTTTGAAATCTTTTTTCAGAGGCAAGCCTGCAGATTTTAGCATTACGCGAGAATCTTACAGCCGATTTTTAAATGCCTTACGTTTTCTGAAAGCTAATGAA
The DNA here is from genome assembly GCA_035043045.1 of Hirtodrosophila alboralis. NCBI lineage: Eukaryota > Metazoa > Arthropoda > Insecta > Diptera > Drosophilidae > Hirtodrosophila > Hirtodrosophila alboralis. Next base: position 101,923 of record JAWNNH010000623.1, on the reverse strand, counting down.
AGGGCCTATTAATCATACATATACTTTATTAAGTTTAATTTACTAGTTTTGCAACTATTTAATTTTGAATTTAGAAAATGATGATATTTTGAGCATACCTCCAAATCGTCTTGCATTACCAATTCTTGGATCATTGGCAGGGTAGGCTTCGTACCCAAATATCTTTGGCATACCCTCTCCTCGGCAATGTGTCTCGTTGAGCAGCAAGACATCAATATCGTGTCGCCGCACGAAGCAATCAAGCTGGGGCAGCTTCGTGGATACACCTTTGGCGTTCCACACTAAGCTGCGCAGCGGTATCATTATGGGTTTTCTCGCGCTTGAAGAGAAGTGAGCAAATTATGAATTTGCCCCTGCTGCTGTGTCTGTTGCTGCTGCTGTTTCCGCATCATCATCATAATTTCCATCTGCTTCTCTTGAACTGATTAAGACTCTGCAGAATGGGCTCAATGCTGCTGCCGTCTACAACATGGTGGTGTGCTTGCAATCGGATGCGGCTTCGATCATTTCGCTGATGCTGTCGATGTTGCTGATTGGCCTGTATACGCCCTCTTACCATGTCAGCGCAGGAGACACCTTCACGAGTTCGTACCTCTTGCGAAAATATTTGGCCGAGTGTCCAAGCTGCTGACACTTACGGAAGGGTTCGACTCTAACCCTTATGTGGCAAAGATGATATAGTCAAGATGTCCTTTTTGTTGGCAGCAGAGGCAATGTTCCGAAAGAACATATTTACAGGCTCGGCATCTGGGCTGCCTTATTCGCTGCGCCGCTTGGGCGTGTGAATATCAAGCACCTTATGTCCCAACTTCTGCAGCTCCTCCTTGATGTGGCTATGCAGTGTGCTGTGATGCAAACCTTTTACACAAATTCTATATGGCCGGTCCTCTTTCAGCTGGTAGCAGTGAAATTCATATTGCTCTTTCTCTAGCCAACTGACAATGCTGCGAAAAGTGCTAGTATCGGTCGCATAGAGCCGCATGACTCCACCCATAGAAGCCCTAGCCTCGACGGTTGCTGACACCCTGCATCAGCAAATTGACACTGATGGCCAGTCTTAATTGGCATAGTTTAAAACTTTTGAATTATTCCATTTTTCATTGCGGCCTAAGAGTATGCAGAAATTATACAAACAGCTGTTTTGCCTTGCACTTGACGGCCACGTGCCGGCTGGGCCAGCGGAGCCCCGATTTGTTTTTTTTTTCTTTTTTTTTTTTTTTTAGAACTTTCACACATGCATTTGTTGAATTACTAAGTGTACTTTCCTTTGCGTAGCACACGCCTGAATTTGATTTTTCAAGGTTTCTTAGTTGTTCAACTGTGTTAATCTTAAGGAATACGTGCCCGAAATGTAAATTCACGGAGCTCGATCCCAAATATTATTTATTTATTTTATTTATTCTGGAAGACAATCAGTGCTGTCCCATACAAGCAACGTTATAATATTTCTTAAATGTAATGTAAGCATAGAAAAAGCCTAAAATGAAATTAGATAAGTTTCAAATATTAATGACACAGGGGATATTTATTTGCCAGTCCGGCCAGCTATGCCTCTACTCACAGCCAGGTTAGTCAGTGTCATTATTTGAATTTGTTATAAAAGTTGAAAAAGTGTTTGTAATAAAAAGTTAAATTATTAAAAAAAAGGAATACAAATCTAATGTTTAATAATTTATATTATGTAATATATGACAATAAAAAATAAAAATAAAAATTTTAAAAAAAATATAATAAAAAATTCAATTAAATTAAAATTAAAAATAAAATAAAATAATATAAAAATAAATAAATAAATAAGAAAAGAACTAAAAAGAAAATGAGACTAATTTAAAGATATGTTAGGTATAGAGAAACAAAGACAAGAAGTAAAAAGAAAATTAGGAAATTTTTACGTATGTTAGAGAGAAATCTCTGACCCATTAGAGGAGATGTAATAGATAGGATTTTAAAGAGGGAAGAGAGAGTTCAGTCAGTGCCTAGTCAATTAATATGTTAGTTTGACCTTTGTTAAACGAAGTTAGTTCCAATCAGTATATTGTGGCTCAGCCCAACACAATCATTTTTGCTTATTTGTAAGCCCCAAGTATTCCTGTAACAACCATCATACTCAAATTAGTAGTACCCAATCATACCAACGTAAAAAAAAATTTTTGTAAGACCCCGTTCCTATAGCAACTTTTGATATAGTCTTCGGAATTTAATCATATTATATGATTATTTATAGGAAAATTCAAATTCAAATTGACAACTTAGATTGATAACGCACAACAGTGCTGGGAACGTAATTAAGTTAATTTTCTTATATCGATTGTCGATAACAACAAATAAATTGCATTGTCATTGATGAACGCTTGCTTCCAGATTCGCAGCCGACGCACTGGCACTGCGTTGACTTTAAGAAAATAAGAGAAGTTGCTGGCGAGTCACCAGCCGAAATCAGAGCCAGTATCATCAAGGATGCGGTGAGTATAATAACTGACACTCAAACAACAGAAGCTATAATCACAACAGCAGTGACATTTGTTGGATCAACAATGGCAACATCGTGCTGTGTAACATATTCGCTAGCTAGAGTCTCTACTATATCACCTATTACCAACAATCAATGTCATTTGAAGGCTTCATTATACAGAGTCATCAAAAAATTTGGCTGAAGAAGCTGACGCCGCAGTTCGTCTAATCAAATGTCAACAGTTGGGCAGTATCAAAAGAAATAAAATAAAGAACACTAGCACTTATTCTGCGAGCAATAAACGGATGGATAATAAAGCTCCTTCAATTGTCAATGACAATAGCCAATTCTGCAAAACGGTTGTTTATGCCCATTAATAAACAACCGATTTGCAGAATTGGCTGCAATGATAGTTGATGAGGAGCATGACAACTCAGAAAATGATGAAGAAGAAAGGGAGAATGCATTAATTGAGCAAGCAAATAGCAATTTAGTTAATACAACATCAGCACCAGCGACAAGAGTCGTATCTGACGCATCTGAGTCAAGATCACCAGCTCAAAATTTATGCAAGAAAGTGTTAAACAACAAGAACGGATCCAAAGCGATCAACAGCAACAACAACAATTTCTGACAACCCAGACTCGTAGAAGTTATGCCAATGTTGTTAGTAACAATACTGCTCCACGGCCTGCTGGGCGAGCTCAAACTCAATTAGAGCGATAACAGTTACAATTACAGCAGCAAAAGCAAAATGAACAACTTCAACATCGTAAAGAATTTAGAGGGGAGAATACAGGACAGTTGCTGTTTGAAATGAAGAATATGTCCCAACTCTTGAATTGCAGACGCAAGTTCTCAATTTTCTTACCACCTTTTTGACAAAATCATTTCCTTACGCGTATTGATGTGGAACTCTAACGGCATTACAGGGAGAGCTTCCGAACTTCAAATTTTTGCCCTCACTAATGACATCGATGTGATTTTATTAAGCGAGACAAGACTTTCGATCAATATCACGCCAAAAATATTTGGATACAAGGTTTACGTCGCCAATACATCGCAACATGTTTGAGCTGGAGGAGGTGTTACTCTTCTAGTTAAGAATTCAATTAAGCACTATCAATTCAATTAAGCGCTGATTGACGGAGACTGGAACGCTCGTTATTGGTTGTGAGGTGATAACAAGAGCAATTCTAGAGGAACTTTGCTAGCCAGGCGCATAGCTTCGCGTCCAGTTAAGGTTTTAGCGACTGTCTCTCCGACACGGTATCCTTTTGACAGTAGGGGAATTCCGCCCTGCTTGGATTTTGCAGTGTATCAGGTTAATAAGAATATCTGATAGCTGGGAGCTACATATCGATCATTTGGCACTAATTGTAGAGATCAGCACAGAAGCTTTTGAGGTCCTACCTGAACGTCGTCTACTATCTAGGCTTTCATCAATCCAGAGTTCCAGAGGAAGCTAGACATAGAGATAAATTTTTCTCAAGACATAGATATTGCACTTGATCTTTTTACTGAAAAGATACACACTGCGGCATACCAGTCAAGTCCTGCTATCACTGATTCGCGTATCTTCACTCTGTATTGTCTAAATAGTGACGAGAGATTTGATTCGGATCAATGATGAACTCCTTCAGGTTGATCAGAAGGCAAAATATCTGGGCATCATACCGGACAAGCGACTGACCTTCATATCCCATAAATAAGCAGCGGTGAGTAACTGCAGATACAAAATGGCACGTCTGCACAGGATGTTATGCAGTAAATCAAAGCTACATCTACGATGCGAGAGAATGGTTTATAAGGCCGTTGTTGAACAAACCTGGAACTACAAATCGCAAGCGAATTCAGACACTTCAAAATACAGTCTTGCGACTTGCACTAGTTTAAAAATTTTTTTTTTATCGAGAGAGCTGGGCTCTATACTATATTTTTATACTTTTTTTGATGTATTTTTGGGCACTGACTTCAAAAAAGCAAACCATTTTTTTTTTTTCAAAGAATGGTTTTCAAGAAAACCGGAAATGGCTAGTTTTTTAGCAGTCTTCTGATTTATTTGTTCATATCTACCTCAGATCTTATTTGATCTTAAATAATGTTACACAATAGATAATTGTATTCCCTTTCTAATGGTATGCCGTTTATCTGGATTAAATAAGAATTGGTAGTTATTCAGCAATAAGTAAAAACACCCAAGAATAAATTCACCTTGTTCATCCATTTTCCAGTCATATTTGAAGATGAGAAGTTCCAACTGACTAAAAACTTTAGCTACTAAGGCAATTTGGATTGTTTGCTTTATTCATGATCCTAAAGATTGGCATATCTTTATCGAATATTTTCGCTTTGATTTTTCCGTAGACAATATGAGAAATTTTTTCTTTAAATATACCAACGCATTACTGTTTTCTCTCTTAAATAGTACATTTTCGACAAATATAGTTATTACTAACACATTTACCGTCCGATTTAAACAAATCTATACTTTAAATCTTTGTAAAAAAATTATCTCACATTTTAAATCTTAAGAAGTATTTAAACGAATTTTTCAAATTTTTAAAAGAGCAATTAAAATTCAGCATTTTTCAAAAATGAAAAAAAAAGTTCACATTTTTCAAACTTTGAGAGTTGTTGTTTTTTCAATTTTTATTTAATCCACATAAACGGCATACCATTAGCAAGGGAATACATGCATCTATTGGATTGTGTAACATTATTTAGGATCCATTAAGATCGAGCCCAGCTCCTTTTATGCTGTAAACTAGTGTTATCAGTGATTGCGACTGGTACGTTTGCGGCTCGACTCTTCATCGGGACCTAAAAGTGGACAACGTATTATTTTTCTTTAAATTTTTTTTTTTTTTATATATAAATAATTTTGTAAATATTGCTTTAAGCTTCCCATGAAGCGTGGTTGTTTTTAATGTTAATTTCATGTCATGTTTTAGCCGTGCAGGCTGCTTCTTCACAATAAAAAATAAAAAAAAAAGAATGATAACTCTCCAACAACAAAAAGTTTCTAATACAATAAATTTTTCAAACTATAGTTTTATATTCATCAGATTGTCAACATCATAAATATACATCGAACTGGTGTATTTTCTCTTGAAACTTTTATAAGCTCTAGGGAACCAACTGAAATCGGAGTTCCCACACATATCATAAGCTCCCATAGCTCTAGTGAAAATTAGAGCGTTTCATGAAATTATCATTTTTATCTATTTTAAAGAACCAAAGTACAAAAATTCTTTAAAAATCTTTCAATTAATATATAATTTCCTCACTTGTTATATTTTTGATTATCAATCGTAAATATTTATCATATACAAATATTGTTTTTTTTTTTATATATTACATATAAATACATATGGTCTTTTACATAAACCGGCGTATTTAGAGATACAACTAATCGATATTGTTTGTTGTTATGTATATTGGGACATTGGTTGAAGAGGGGTGTGGGTGAGGTGTTGATTTGCATGTAACTTTATATATTACATATAACTTTTCATATTTGTATATAAGTATATAATTAAAAATACATAAATAATTATTATTTTAATTTTAATTTATCATTCAATTTAAGTAGATATAGTTAAATCTATATTATATATATTTTTTTTTTTTTCTTTTTTTTTGTAGGGAACGAAACAGACAATCTTAGCACAGTTTTTTTAACTTATATTTTGAAACGTGTAATTTAATTAGTAAAATAATAATTAGTATCTTGTTTTAAGTGATATAAAAGTTTGGCTATATTTATAAATAGATTCATTTTGGCTATCAAAACCTTTCGATACTCTCTGTTTTTTCTGTTAAGTCACAGACAATCCGAATTGTTGGCCGAAACTTACAAGTAAGAATGTGATGTGAGCTATAGTTTTGAATCTGTTAAATGCATTCAAAGCTAATTTGAGCTAGTTGAAACTTGTGACTGTATATGTTGTATGTATATGAGTGTAAATATTTTAAATACATAAAGTTGCTGGCATAACGACTCTTCACACATTCAAAAATTTCGTTACTTTTCTGGCACAACTGATGCTGCTCATTCAATCGCTCCTGCTGCTGGTATTGCCCTACGCCCTGAAATATTGCACAAGAGACAATTGAATCATGTTAATTGCGTGATACATCTGCTGCATCCTTTACTGTTGCACATGCAGTTGGAAACCCGCAGGCGGTGTCTCTGGTGTTGCCGCTGCTCTTTATGTGAAGCTTCCGCTGTTCCTTTGTCCCATATGGTTATCTGCCTTTGCTTTGTAATTGCTACGAGCTGCAATACTAATTGCCTGACCAACGCCCTGCTGAGCAACGCCAGGAGCGTTGCAGTTGCACCACTGACTGCCACAGATTGGCTGCTGCCCGAGCTGACACCTTGCCAGGTGTCGCTGTCATCCTCTAAATTTTCGGTTGCGCTGTCATCTTCGCCTGAGGGTACAAAATGAAAGAGAAAGTCTAGCGAGAAATAGAAAAATTCAGGTCATAGGACTCATTGTTAATGTCGTTTGTCTCAGAGCGTTTATATTGAGACTTTAGTGTAAGTGAATGCTAATTGGTAGCCAAACCTACCCTGAAGCTGCGTTAGGTAGCTGTTCTTCTTGCTGTGAAACAGTTCATCCTCGTGCAGCATATACTGGTCGTATGCATCATCAGAGCTCACACGATTTCCGCTGTCGCCATTTTCACCATGTTTGTTAAGCAAATCGGCCTCCAATATGGTCTTCTCCGTAGTCTTCCAGTATACGTCATGCAGTTGTGCACTGCAGCGAAGCTGAATAGGACATCTTCTTAATTAGTTCTCAATTTTCTTAACAGTATTTAACTCACCTTCAGTTTACCATTCTCAAAGTGCTGATCAGTTACAACAAAGTGAATGCCTACAATAGAAGTTTCCATGTCATTGCGCGTATCGCGAAGAATTTTATGATGACGAACATGTGACGGATTTACCTAGCGAGCATAGATTAGGGGATGTTTAAATCACAATCACAAATATTTAGCATAATATGCTTGGAACATTTTGTAAATTTATACCCAAAGTAAGTCAACCTACTTCCCAAACTAAATTAAAAAAGTTAGATATTCCTTCTTTCAAAGTCAGTTTTGCATAAGTGCAATTAGCTCATTTTAACTTATCATATAACATTTTTACACCATTTCCCATTATAAATATGAAAAGGGGTTATAAAACTGTGCAAATGTATTTAACTGACAGACGGAAGTGGTGAGATCAGATCCTGATTGCGTATTAGAATCTTGTGAGCTACAGACGCACTACCGAAATACGAAACTAACTCATTAAAGATTAATAAAACACATAGTAAATATTATTAAATCTTAGTATCCATATAATATTAATAAACGATTAAAGTAATAAACGTCCTCTCGGATTGTTTCGCATCACTGCGAAATACCGTGGCCACATATTTGTTAGGCTAATAGAACAGGTGGTGAACTTAGAGCATATTTGTGTTTTCCTGCTAATTACAGAATCCGTTTCGCAGCACACGCTTTGAACGCGCATATATTCTACACAGATGCCCATAAAATGGAGTAAATTTTGTTTGTATAATTTGCGTTGTACTCACCTCTTCATTATTGACCGTCCATGTAAGATTAGCTGCTGGTCGAGAGTGTCGTGATGTGCAATTACCCCTCAATATGTCACCGACCTGATATCGTGGCCGGATTCCAGTTATAAATGGCGCATTGTGTGGCGCATCTGTAAATAAATCAAGAGATGAAAGTGCGAACAACAAACCTGATCTGCAAAAAATGTCTACGTCTTTGACTCTCTCATTATGATTTAAAAGCTAACCGTCATGTAAATTTATTTCCGTTTTTTGTTGTATAATTTTGTTTATAGCTTAATAGTGCAGTTGAATCCATAAAAAAAAGTTAAGGTAGTTCTATTAAATTATTTTGAGATTTTCGGTGAATATTTTTTCAAATTTGTAATCCGAATATAGAGACTCAATCTATATGTAAATCAGTGCGTGGTCAGGACAAAATGAACCGTTTTTGATCTGGACAAAAAAAGTTCTGTATCTTAAAAACGTAGCTTTGGATAATTGTAAATAACATAGTTTGCGACTCGAATTAAAAATGTTTATATATAAATTGGAACATAACTGACGATCTGAATTGCTTTACAGCCCTGTGGTTCTGAACACATGATCAGGCTTGCAGATTAACTTAACATTAGATAGAATAAGAGGGAAATAATTTTTATCCATATCATTTCTGAAGTAATTAATTAATTTAATAAACGCTACCAAGCAAAATTTCTTATACAAATTTGATTTGGCTAATGGTGGAAAGCGTGGAGTTCTATTAAAAAGTAAACTCACGTGCTCGGCACGCAAAATTTTTATTAAATATAAAAAGACCACCGCCGGATCTAACGGACTTAATGAAATTTCAAAGACTGTGAAATTCAGGTGTATTTTCATTGGCTTAGCTTCTATTACATTCAAACGGACAGACATATGGTTGTTTCGCTCAAATCACTGGATCTCGAAGAATTTGTACAACGGCAATTTTATTTAATATATGACGATCTCTGGATCTAAACGGATTTGCACAGCAGCAAATTGTATTAAATAAACGATATTTCAAAATATTGCAAAATATACATCGGGAACATACAGACTTGCAGACATATGGTTGTCTCGTTCAGACACTAGATCACTGGATTCTAGTGTACTCAAGGAAATTTCAAAGAGTGTGAAATTCATTTGACGTGTGATTTGTTTTCGCACTACATACAGACACGAAATATACGGTTGTCTCGCTCAGACACAAGAAGATCAATGGAGCTGAATTGATTTGCGCGGCGGCATTGCGAAACATTTCGACATTTAGACGATAAAGCGGCCAGCAGTGATGAGGAGCAGACAGTGATCCACAAGGAGGAGGATTAGCAGATTCCAGCATCTATCCAAGGCATTATGCATAAAATTATGGAACAACTGAGTGTACAAACAGCATCTATGAAGGAGGACATAAAAGAAACAGTCAAACAGAAAGTGAATTCTGCAATGCAGGCAGTGCATGGCAATTTGTCCTATAAAGTTGAAACACATAGTAATCGAGCCACGCTGAGTGGCACTGGCGGATTTAGCGCGGGCAGCGCACATGCTCAAAGTGGAGCGGCTGGTAATGGTTTGACATTGGCAAGCGACGCTTATCATAATGAAAGTGCACAAGAGGCCAGCGCTACATTCTCTGGTGGCATGAATACTTCTGAGGTGGACTGGCAGACGGCAGAAAGAGTCAACTTTAATGCTCAAATGAATCAGGATGAGTCTGATCCTGGAGACACTGCGTCACAGAGTTGTAACGCACATAGTAGATCTCATAATTATGGGCTGGGAAATAATAATGTTAACAATATGAACCGATACTGGGGTGCAAGTAAAATGATTGATTTTAATGGCCAACCTGAGGATTGGCCCCTTTTTTTATTAGAATGTGTAGGGATACTATTGCTGCGTTTTGTTATACCGACCTAGAAAATTTGTTGAGGTTGCAGAAAAGCTTGAAGGGTGAAGAAAAGGATGAAGTAGCATGCTGATCAATCCTTTTAATGTGACACACATTATGAGCAGTCTTGAATTCAAATATGGACATTTCGAAATGCTTATACGAAGTCATAGAAAAGGTAGCTTCCAAAATCGCGGAAAGTAGTATAGAGAAAATTATACCTTTCGCCTCTAAAGTTTCCAATATTTTTGGAAACGGCAAACGCGGCGCAACACCTGAATAATCCTGTACTACTAAGCGATGTAGTAAGCAAGCTTCCAATGCGAATTAAAATAAAATAAGCAAAATTTGCAACCACCATTCACCCATACCCAGACCTGAAGAATTTTGCTGATTGGATTAAACATATGGCTATGGATGTTACAAGGGCTGCACTAGCAACAGTATCAAGCGAACAACAAAGTAGACTCTGATGCAAATGAGTACTGACGCCACAGAAGCAAAAACACAATTTAGATGCATTCGCTGCAAAGGTAATCACACGCTAGAGATGTGTGAGTTGTTCTCAAAGGCAAACATTGAGGATAGATGAACTTTAGTTAGAAAGTCATATTTGTGTTATGGAGGTATGCGTCATGGACATAATATGAATGTTTGCAAATGGAAGCGAGTATGTGAATAACCGACTGTAAATCAAGTCACCATCGCATGCTACATAAGGTCCAGGCTAAGTCAAGAATGGACGATCAGCAAGAAACAGCCGTAGGGTCAGCAAATGTCAATACTATCAAGGCAAAAACATCTAAGATATTATTTAAGGTTCTGCCAGTTGAGGTCAGTGGACCAAATGGAGCAATTGTCGAGACATTTGGATTTGTTGACGAAGGGTCGTCAGCAACATTAATAAATGAGGACTTAGCCAAGAATTTGGGTATAAGCTATCAAAAAGAGAACTTGACGTTGAACTGGATTGACAGTCATACCAAAGACGTTGCATCAATAAAATGCTAACTAAGAATCCGAGAGCAACATAAAATGGTTGCAACTAACAGGCAGTGTAACGCAGCCTCACCGATTGCCAACGTCCGCACGATTGTCAGTGGTATTTCATGCGAGCAAAGTCGAAGATAGTCTTAACAATGGCATGCATAAGCTAATGAGCGATTATTCTACCACAGAGATTTTTTGGGTAAAAATACCAGAAAAACCCTTGGAATCGAGTGACGTAATTCGAGCTCGAAAGTTGTTAGCAGAAACTACAAAAAAATTGGACGCCGCTTACGAAACTAGACTTCTATGCTCGGGAGACGATGTTAAATTACCCGACAGCTACGATATGACGTTAAAAAGATTGCATGCAATTGAAAACAAGATTTGCAATACTGATCAACAGCATCAATATGAAATATGATGTTATGCAGTAAAGCTTTTAAAGGACGAAGCCGAACTCGTTGGTCCCCTCACACACTTCGGCGTCTACAATATCAACAAGCCCAAAAAGCTGCGACTTGTTTTTGATGCGGCAGCTACGATAGATGGCATTTCGTTGTTCTAAATTGCTAGAAGGTCCAGATGAAAAATCTGTCATTAACCAAAATATTGTTTCAGTTCCGACAGGGTTTTTTTGCTGTCTGTGCAGATATAAAAGAGATGTTTTTGCAGGTACGTGTCAAAGAGTCAGATCAGGATTCTTTGCGTTTTCTATGACGGCATGGCAATACTCAAGACGACGTCGAGACCTTTAAGATGCAGGTGTTGATCTTCGGAGCTGCCTGTTCCCCTTGTTGTGCTCAATGTGGTCAGTTTTACATCAGAAGAAGATGCATATGCCATCAGTAAGGAAGTCAAGTGCGTGCACGGTTTGTCTCATTTTGAATTAAGAGGATTCTTATATAACACTAGTTTACAAATTATTTTTTGATCGAGGGAGCTGGGCTCTCATATACTTTTTTTGATGTATTTTTGGTCGCTGATTTCAAAAATGCAAACCATTTATTTTTTCAAAGAATGGTTTTCGAGAAAACCGCGAATAGCTAGTTTTTTGGCAGTCTTTCGACTTATTTGTTCATATCTACATGAAATCTTATTTGATCTTAAATAATGTTAGACAATTCAATAGATAATTGTATTGTCTTTCTAACGGTATGCCGTTTATGCGGATCGAATAAGAATTAAAGACATTACAAGCCCTCAAAGTTGAAAAATGTGAACATTTTTTGCATTTTTGAAAAATTGCTGAATTTCAATTGCTCTTTTAAAAATTTAAAAAATTCGTTTAAATAATTTTTAAGATTTATAATGTTAGACAACTCTTTTACGAATATTTTAAGTATACGTTTGTCCAAATCGGTCGGTAAATGTGGTAGTTATTCAGCAATTAGTAAAAACACCCAAGAAAAAATTCACCTTGTTCATCACTATTTCAGCCATATTTAAAGATGAGCAGTTCCAACTGACTAGTAATTTTAGCTATTGCGGCGTTTTGAATGGATTGTTTGCTTTATTTAGAGAGAATAATGATCCTGAAGATTGGTGTATCTTTATCGAATATTTCCGCTTTAATTTTTCCGTAGACAATACGCAACATTTTTTCTGTTAATATACCAACGCATCACTGTTTTCTGTCTTAAATTGTAAATTTTCGACAAATATGACTAGAAAAGTGATGAACAGGGTAAATTTTTTCTTGGGTGTTTTTACTAATTGCTGAATAACTATCACATTTACTGACCGATTTGGACAAACGTATACTTAAAATATTCGTAAAAGAGTTGTCTAACATTATAAATCTTAAAAAGTATTTAAACGAATTTTTTAAATTTTTAAAAGAGCAATTGAAATTCAGCAATTTTTCAAAAATGCAAAAAATGTTCACATTTTTCAACTTTGAGGGCTTGTAATGTCTTTAATTCTTATTCGATCCGCATAAACGGCATACCGTTAGAAAGACAATACAATTATCTATTGAATTGTCTAACATTATTTAAGATCAAATAAGATTTCATGTAGATATGAACAAATAAGTCGAAAGACTGCCAAAAAACTAGCTATTCGCGGTTTTCTCGAAAACCATTCTTTGAAAAAATAAATGGTTTGCATTTTTGAAATCAGCGACCAAAAATACATCAAAAAAAGTATATGAGAGCCCAGCTCCTTTTTTGCTGTAAACTAGTGTAATTAGACGAAAGTTTAGAGTTTGGCATGCTTGCCGATTTAATGATATATGGCAAAGTACTGGTGCAGTACGTGTGGCGTACAGGCATAGAACGATTTGTTTGAGCAATTTGTGAAATGGCTGCGACAGCCAGACAATGTAAATAACTTCAAACTGGCATGATGTTACTCATCGAAGTTTTTGTTGCAAGACACGAATATAGAGCTTCATGTTTTCTTCGATGCAAGCGAACAAGTATTTGCAGCAGTGGCGTACTGGCGCATTATCATTGGAATTGATACAGAATAAGACTAGATGCGCACCACTGAATGTAGTTTGACTCGAGAACAGTAATCTCATGGACCTGTTCTAACCAACAATAATATAAACAGTTTGTAGCGCACCGAATAAGCGAGATTTTGGAGACGACAAATGAAAATGACTGGCGCTGGGTGCCAACACAACTCAATCCAGCGAACAAAGCTACTAGGACAAGCAAAGGCAATAACTAGGAGCCACAGACGACATTGATAAAAGGACCGTATAATCGCCGTATAATCAACCATTCATTGGTCGGCCGTATGAAAAGTGCTGGGTAGCATTGTTTACCTGCTTAACTTTTAGAGCTATTCATTTGAAATTATCGGAAGATTTATCCTCCGACGCATGCATCCAGGTGATAAGATAGTTTGTCAACAGAAGAGGTATTCCGAGCGTCATTAGATTTGACATGGGCACAAATTTTGTAGTTGCGGACAACGAAATAAAGAAGACGAAAGATATTTTTGACTGGGAATACGTAAAAACAGATTTGGCGGGAGACATTAAATGTGAATTTAATTGTTCGGGCAATCCCAGCTCTAACAACGACGCGCGTGTTAAATGTTACACTGAAGGAACAGGCACCAAGGGTTGAGACTCTGAGAAGTCTACTGATAGAGGCGGAAAATATTGTAAATAGTACCCCGCTTACACATGTGCCGCTCAATATTGATGAGCCAGAACCGCTGACACCTAATCATTTTCTACTGGGCGGTAGCCATTGCTTTCGCAAGCAGTACCGCAAAGCACAACAGTTAAAAGGGAATATATACCAACGTTGACCAGACGAACCAAATGGTTTACACCCGTTAAGCCTATTAAAGTTGAAGACATGGTTCTGATATGTGACGAGAACCAAGGCAGAGGCAGTTGGAAAAGGGACGTATGAGATAAAGACGGACAAATCAGAATAGCTGAGGTACAAACGTCAACATGTATTTTTAAGCGATCCATGTCTAAGCTAGCTATTCTTGACGTCTTGGGTAAAGCTCCATGATCGTTTTACGGTGGGCGGGATGTTGCGACTCGAATTATTTTTGCGATACAACCCTATGGCTCTGAACCCATGATAAGGCTTGCAGATTAATAGTGAATTTCCATTGGTGGATGCGTTGAACGCGTTTGCCATTCACATATATTGCTATTTGCACACAAACGCGTCATGCCATCGATAACAGGTTGACGCGCTAGGTCTTGGATGGTGTATCTACTGCACTGGATGCGCTTGAAATCAGCTGATCATTTGTTTGCAAGGGGCAAAACTTCAGTAAACAAAGTAATAAATATTCTTTAAATTTAACCAATAGAATTTTTATGACAAGTGCAATTTCAAATGAGCATATGCGCTTAATATGAAATCTCAATATCGTGCTGTGGTACGAATTACAACTTTAAGAACTTGTAGCAGGTGGGTGCCACCTTAAGCAGCGCCCAAAGGCAATATATGTAGTTGATACTTTGAATTATAGAATGGGGTAATCAGCGGTTACTTATGTTTCCTCATCACAAATATGATAATATAATAAAGTAAATTAAGTTCTTGACACAGTTGTCATGTACTCTGGGCGCTGCCATGAATCTTGTATATTTTTTAAGAGAGCAAAATAAAAGTGAATTTGGAATAAACGTCATCCTTTATTTGGAATATTAGAACCTTATGAAGCTCTGCAGTTCTAGGAATTGTTTTTGAGATAGTAGTCATTTTAATTTTCACGGCTTAGTTTTAAAATTAGTATTGTTAAAAACAGCTGTTTTGTGCAAAATTGGGCTACAGCAACGCAATCTATGAAATTCTATCAAAAACGAGTTGGCATAACCCGCGTTCATTCCAAACTCGGCTTTTTCCCATACCTAACTGCCCATGTCCCATACCTAACAGCCTATGCAAAAACCATAGGACTTTACCGTGCATCAGGCGAGTTTCGATGTGAATGGCAAACGCGTTCAACGCATCCACCAATGGAAATCCACTATTAATGGTGGAAACCGTGGAGTTCTATTAAAGTGTTAACTCGCTTGATCGGCACGCAACATAGTTTAATTAATAAATATTAAAGATGTTTGCTTTATACACCCTATACTCATTAAAAATTGGAAGAAGAGGTCAAAAACATTGCAATTGTATGTAAGAGGCATAGAGAGACATCTCCGATCATAAAAAGTATAGCATAGATTCTTAATCAGTCGATCTAGCCCTGTCCGTCTGTCTGTCTGTTCGTCTGAAAACACAGATTTCTGAGTCTATAGGTGTTATAGGTACCAATTTGGTTTGTTGGTTCCTGTATTCCATAGGATATCAAGTTTATTTAAAGTTTCCGATAGTTCACACCTCACATCAGCAAATTAACAGAACGATTTATAGGCACAATTTTAAAATTATTCATCCTATGGGAGCTATATGATGCGCGATTTCGATAAAACTTGGTCAAATTGTGCAAATTATAATTCTACATTATATCGCGAATTTTTAATTTGATGCCTTAAAAAACAAAACAAAATTTTATACAAGCACTTTTCGAGCGATTATTAGTATGTGAGCTTTATGATCTAACTAAGTCAGATTCTACAAATCATAATATTACATGAATCAGCAGGTTTTGAGTGCGATACCTTGAAAAACAAAAATTTTTTCCATAAAAGCACTTTTAAGGAAAATTAGGTGCCTCCAAATGTGAAATATAGTGGTCCGATCGAACTGATTCGAACATACAAACTACCTGCAACAACAGCACGCGTCTTTGTCAAAATTCATCAATAGAACTCAAACGCAAAGCCAAAAATTTTGCATAGAAACAGACAGAAGGAAGGACGGACCGACAGACATGGGTATATCAACCCAACATCCTTATCAACTAATTTTAAAAACATTGTATTCTATTTTACTGGAATTAGCTTTTGCCTACTGTGATTGTTGTATAAGTTTTGTGGTATACGATCAACAGGTAAATTACACTAGGTAACACAGAAAATGTATCCTTTAGTAAACCTACTGTTTTTTATATATACATATGTAGCCCTAGCGTGGTATTTTTTTTATCATTATTCGGCAATTTCTTAACCGATTTAAGAAGGCTTTCTGTTTTTTGAAAGTAGGTCTATTAACCATTTATATACTTTTTATGTTTTGATTACTAGTTCTGCAACTATGTAATTCAACTCAACTTAAGAGTGACTAAGACTAAGACAAAAACTTAACCTTCGATTTAGTACCTGAAGCTGCCAATAACATGTACCCAAATTGGAATTGCCTCTGTGATAATAGTTTGAGTTTCATATGTGTTCGTGATGTATTAGCTAGTGTCCTTAAAATAAGATGAAGAAGTCTTTGACAAAATAGATCCAACATTTTAAAAAATCATTCTACCTACACTCTTGTCTCATATTACTCATATTGTTAATACTATATTTTTTTTTATCTACCTTTCCCCCAATCCGGAAGGAATCCAAGATACTAGCAAAAAGCCAATGATGACTATCGGCCTATTTCAGTTCTGCCATTCGTATCTTAAGTTTTTGATGGCGAAACGAAACTTATTTAACCAATCAGGGTTTAGAAAAAGCAGATGTAGCACTTCAGCCATCCTCAAGATTAGCGAGGAAATCCGTACACAAATAGCTGACAGTAAAGTGACGCTTTTAACATTAACATTGAATCAGTCAATCATAAGATACTCTGTACGAAACTAAAAAGACTATTTAACTTTGAATATTCTGGCACTAAAATTATTAAGACCTATCTTACAGAGCGAGTACAAGCAGAGGACTTCTTCCAACAAGCCGTGAAGTTTTGTATTGGTAATACCAATTTGGTATTAGGTTCTGTATTGGGTCCTTTGTTATTATACCCTTGCAAGAGGGTATTAGGTTCTGCATTGGGTCCTTTGTTATTTTATCCTTGCAAGAAGGTATAATATTTTTGTCTCGAAATGTGTAATGCATAAAAGGAGACGTCTCCGACCCTATAATGTACACATATTTTTGCTGAGTCAATATAGCTATGCTCGTCTGTCTGTCTGTCTGTCTGTCTGTCCGTCTGTTTCTATGCAAAGTTTTTTGCTTTTTCCTTAAACTGAAGATGAGAAGTTCCAACTGACTAGAAACTTTAGCTATTGTGGCGATTTGAATGGATTGTTTGCCTTATTTAGAGAGAATCATGATCCTAAGGATTGGCGTATCTTGATCGAATATTTTCGCATTTAATTTTTTTCGTAGGCAATATGCAAAATTTTTTCTTTAAATATACGCATCACTGTTTTCTTTCTTAAATTGTAAAATTTCGTCAAATATGGCTGGAAAAGTGATGCACAAGGTAAATTTTATCTTGGGTGTTTTTACTAATTGCTGAATAACTATCATATTTACTGACGGATTTGGACAAATTTATACTTAAAATATTCGAAAAAGAATTATCCAACATAATAAATCTTAAAAAGTATTTAAACGAATTTTTTAAATTTTTAGAAGAGCCAATGAATTTTATTATTATCTATTGAAATGCAAAATGTGCTTTAAGATCAAATAATATCTGATGTAGATATGAATAAATTAGTCCAAAGACTGCCAAAAACTAGCTATTCGCGGTTTTCTAGAAAACCATTCTTTGAAAAAAAAAAAAAATAGTTTGCATTTGGATCAAAAAAAGTGTATGAGAGCCCAGCTGTCTCGATTAAAAAAAAATTTGTAGACTAGTGTTATAGCCTAAGTTTGTCGGACTGTAAATCAGTCTGGCAGCCACCCAAACCTAACTATCAACTTTTTAAAATTATTTAAACTAATATCCAACCAATTCTGTGTACAATAACGTTCATTTTAAATGAATTGGATGAAAATAAACAAATTTGTGATCAAATACGTATAGGAGCATTTTAAACCTAGCGTGTTACATATTTTAATAATACTATTCAATGAACAATTTTCAGTAGCTCTGAAACTATTTTTTT
The DNA here is from genome assembly GCA_035043045.1 of Hirtodrosophila alboralis. NCBI lineage: Eukaryota > Metazoa > Arthropoda > Insecta > Diptera > Drosophilidae > Hirtodrosophila > Hirtodrosophila alboralis. The sequence goes on along the minus strand of JAWNNH010000623.1, from coordinate 83,562 downwards.
TTCGGTGTGCTTAAGGTTTCTAATGACAAATATAATTTTAAAAGTTTTTTCTGTGTTAAAACGGACTTTTGTTAAATATGTTACCATGTTTTTGTTGGTTTTTTGGATTGCTCTTATTTTTTACCATAATCTGCGTATGGCTTAACAGATGTTAAGAATTAATAGATCATTAAAAAAGCTAATAAGAAGGGCTATAAATATTTTAAACAGATTTTTCAAATAACGGATGGTTTTGGAGCTATTGAATTTGTTATTACGTAAGATACTTTTAAATTTAAAAAACAAATATATTACTTTTTGAACCTATCTTTGAGTTATCTTAATAAAACTTGGCTCAGATTCATTCTGTTAAGTAGTTTTTATGCAAACATCGGCCCGATCGGATCACTATATTATAATTCTGCCATAGGAACGATCGGTCCAAAAAATTGTTTTTCAAGAAATTAAATCCAAAATGCTTAATTATATATTGATATAGTATTATGATCCGACCAGATTTCATCAAAATTAAAACACTATAACTTGTAGCTCACATAGGACCAATCGCTCGAAAAGTGCTTGTATGAAAGACTTTTTGGTTTTTTTAAGATCGATGTAAGAATCGATATTGACTTATTATTTGTACCATCTGACAAAGTTTGATCAAAATCGGAGCACTATATCATATAGCTACCATAGGAAGAATTGGGTTAAAAATGAGTTATATGCAAAAAAAAAAAGCCAAAGACGACGCAATAGATTCAAAATGTATAAACAATAAGGACTTTTTTTAGTTAACGGCCTGCTGATTGGGGGATCTGGTTTGGAAGCGACTACGCGCATAATATAGGAAAATGTCAAACGCATCTAATGACATATTTCTGACCTCTACATTTTCCATAAATTATATACAATAGCTTACCAAAATCAATCAATCAAAATATGTTGCCAAAATTGTATCTTTTTATGGAAAAATATCTTAATTTTTTAGAAGTAATTTTATGAAACTTAGCACTGATGCTTTTTATATCTTATCATAGTATATAACTTAGAATGGGTGCGATCGGATGAGTATATCATATAGTCTCCATAAAAAAGATATGTTCAAAATACTGTGTTGTATGAGAAGCTTTTTTGTTTATCAAGATATGTCAACCAAACTAACGAAATATAAGTCTTATTATACTCCCCTCACCCATGCGATGTGATCATTCCAACCCACTTATGTTTCGTCTACTTCCAAGAAATTTTAATTGGGTTAATCTTACATTGGGTTAACCACAAGAAAACATAGACTAGCAGGTGGTGTGCTTTATAAAGTAGTGCTTAATTGAGATTAAAGTTAAGACTGGCGTTGGATAGAATATACCGCCAAATTTTTTTCAACGGATAGTGCTCTTACAATTCCTATTATTTCTGATATTGTGTTTGTGCGCTATTACTTACCAATAACTTCCAATTCGGCGGCCGCTATTAATGTATGAAATGAGGGTGCATCCGCAGATACTTCGCAACTATATTTACCGGATGTTGGCATAGTTACGGAATCAAGCACGACTTGACTTTCGTTGGAAGCTGTGCGCTGCAAAAAGAGATACAGGTACAGGAGGTGAATGAATGACCAACTGACAGTAGAGTTTCTGGTATAAAAATTAAATAAATTTACTTAAAAATTCACAAACACAAATTTTTACACCTTGTTTCCATTATTCTTATGTTCCACTTTCTTCAGACCATTCTACCTATTTTTTGCAAGCTTCTGCTACATGATCTGGTTCAATGTAATTGAAAACTGTTTGATTTCTTGTCCCCAACGTTTTGATATCGTAATTTCAACATGATTTTTTCGACAATTTATCTAGGATGTCATTGTGCCCGATAAATTCGATCCCAAATTGTCTACATATAAATAAAGAAAGATCAATATCATTCAACTTTAGAGCGTCTATTTACATTGGGAGTTCGTCAAATTTTAAAGCCCGATTTTGGTCAACTATCACATCACCTATTTCTGATTGCCTGATCCCGGCCTTACATGTGCAGGGGCATTGATAGTGAAATCACGATTTTTATTCTACTTGAAGCTCTGTACTTGATAAACAAGGATGTGTTTCAGTTTATGTTCCATGTAGCTCTAATAAACCTATTTGGTCAAATCGGGGAAAAAAAGTCAAGAAAGTATAAAAAATTCAAGAAATTTTTGTTTTTCTTGAATCTCTCGTATCTGAACGTTTGATCTAATTACACTGCTCTGAATAAACAATTTTATAAGGGTTTCCTTAGAAGTTTTGGACTGCAGTTCGGCATGTATCATAAACGGGCTTATTCATATATTTCATCAGAAGTGTACATTGAAAAAAAAAATTTTGATTGACGAAATTTTTCAAATAAGAAGCGTCGTATAGTGTTCAAGATTGCCAATTGGCAATGCGTTGTCCCTATCATGTTACTAATGCATTTTTGGGATTTTTATCACGGAAAGCTCGCTGTTAATAAATAAATAGATCTACTGTCATAAGCATAGTGAAATTAATTTTTTTTTTGATAAACAGGGATTTTAAAATAAAATACGAACAGATGTCGTTTACAGCAATGTAAGTTATAATTCATCAGATTTCGAATTATCTACGTTTAAGAGCCCAAAAAGTTCATGTGAAAATATTTAAGGGTGTCAGCCTTAAAGGGAATACTAATATTATCTTGCCTCCTTACCATAATTGACTTTTACAAATAAACCTTCCCTCTCTTTATAAACTAAATTTGTTTTTATTTACCATTTTGTATTTTACAAAACCGGTAGTAAGTGGAAATCTCTAGAGATTTAGCATCGGGCTGGTTTTAAAATTTCTAGTAAAAACCGACGGTGTCACAGAAGTTCGAAATATTTCAATTTTCGAACTTTCAGTGGCGATTTAACATCGAAACAAAAGCCCCTACAAACTGAACGGATGACTTCCTGTCAACCCTTCGCAGAGTTGTCAGCGGAAACAAATTTTGTTAAATATGTTTTAATTTTCGATAAACACAATTTAAAAGATTAAATGGTATTAATTTTTTGTACAATGAAAATATTTAGGATACTAAATTTTGATTGTTTTAACACAAAATAAATTTGAACATGTTCTAATTTTTAGACCGCCAAATTTAACGATACCTATGACAACCCTGTGGTGCTCATCAGATTACTCATTCTGCGTAAGCTGGCTGATCGTGCGTTACTCAGTGATTTTCAGCTGTTTACTTAATTTAAGGACACCAATAAATATAATAAATTATAACAAGAAAGACACGGCTATCTTCGGCACGTCCAAGCTATATACAAGCTATATCTTCTTAGAAAATTTTTATTACTTTTGCACAGAATAACTAATTTTTGACCTAATTGATTCTATGGCAAGTATATGGTACGGTGGTCCGATTTATGTATTTAAAGGCAAACTTAAAACTAATAATATTAAACCTAACCGATGGGACAGTAAAAAAACAAATAAAAAAGTATGTGATGCAGCGTGCTGCGATTATGCAAATCGTAAATTGATTGTACAAATCGTAAAAATACATTACAATACATATGCCAAGTTTGGTTTTGATATCTTAAAACACAGAGGTTGTTCATACGAGCACTTTTCAACTGATTGTTCCTATGGGAGCTATAAGATATAGGGGTCCGATTTTGTTTAAACTGATCTAATTGTACAAATCGTAGTTTTACATCGATATGCCAAAAAAAATTCTAATACTCTTTTGCAAGGGTATAAAAATGAAAATTTCTATCTGTTTGCAGTTGATTTTCTTTGCAGAAGACAATTACAGGCAGAGAAAATAAGTTACACCTCCCATATATATTCTCATATTTAGAAAAAACGTACAAGCTGATTTTTGCCGATGAACACCCTAGGAGGGTAGTTCCAATTAAAGTTAGCAGAACAGTTGACAGGGGTTTTCGATGTTAAATCGCCACTGAAAGTTCGAATAATTATATCATTCGAATTTCTGAGACTCCTGCGGTTTTTACCAGAGATTTCAAAACCGGTCAGACGCAAATTTTTACGAGATTTCGGTGACACTCCCGATTATAACAAATTTATATTATCTCCGTACTCCTATAACCTTAATACCGTGTCATCTGTGTTATGTATAGATATTTTGCAAATGTATATTTCTACCCTTGCAAAAATGTATTACAATTTTGTCACGACTTGTTTAACGCATTGAAGAACACGTATTCGACCCCATAAAATATCTATATTCTTTATTTATTCGGTTGTCTGTTTCTATGGAATTTAGTGTCTCAGTTTTAAAGCTATCTTAACAAAATTCGGCAGAGAGGTTTATTTGTAAAATATTGAAATCAAGCTCTACAATTCGATATATTAGTATGATTTGTACAATCCGGCGAAGTTTGATTAAAGTCGAACCACTGTATCATATTGCTGCTATAAGAATACTCGGGTGTAAAGTGAGCTCTTCAATGAAAAACTTTTTTTTTTCAAGAAATCAAGTTCAAGTTTAACATCGATTGATTGTTTTAATTTAAAATTTAAATATTTCTGTCTTTCTTCGCTATCTACGTTGCCATACGTTATGCAATGCGCCTAAAGGCCGTTTTCGAATATGGCGTGCAACGTTAGTTATGGGAAGAGGATATTCTGGACTATACCATACTTACTTCTTTTTATCCGTCTCCGACCCCGCAGGTGACACTTTTATTCAAAACACGTGGCGGCCACCTATTAACCGAAGAGCGCACAATACGTTTCGGGCACGTTCTCCTATACTTGTTAACCACGAGATATTCAACAACCGAACAACCACACACCACCAAAGATTTTCCTATCAATTACCAACAGCCCACGTTGCACAGCGATCGATTTGTCAAAATTAGCTATTTTTAACTAATAACTTTAAAATTATTTGCGGTATGTAAAGTATGTTCTTTTTTCTCATATAGAATATAGTTTGTAAAATTATATTTTTTTTTTATAAAAATTTTTTTTAAGAAATATAAATATTTAAAATAAAAGAAAAATTAATTTGATTTTGTTTGAAATGTTTGAACATTTCATGGTCCCAAAGGCACATGAGTTATGCTCAGGTCACAAAGAATTATCATTTATATAAAGGGCGTTTCATAGAAGTTGTTTTTAAATATAATATTAGTAGCAAGAAAACAAATAAGTTTCAGTAGTATTTAAGCTGGTTATTTTATTCAAACAAAATTTATTTAAGAAAATTAATATTTAGGCGTTTCATAAACATAAGACACTTTTCAATAATGACTGAACAAATAAACTAATTGTCAATTCTTTGGGCTTATGTGTGGATAATTGACTTTTTAATAGTCAATGGGTTACCCCCACCTTTAGCAATTCTTCTTGCCTGCTTGTGCCGTGGCACAAGATGTGGTGCTTTCAACATTTTCGAGAACTTAATACACTTGATCCGCCTCAGGGTGCGCCAAACCGTGGATTTTGATACCTTATTGTCTACGGACACGACCAAGCTGGAACAAGATGGAGATGAGTTCGAACTTTTACCAATAATTCTCGCTAAACTCACATAGACAGCGCAAGTTTTTTTTCAGTTGGCTTCAAAACACCGTAATTAGCGGAATTCTGCAAAAAGTTTCGGACTACGCATCGACTTCTTTTTTTCTCTCGAAATTGGAGATATTGATAAGCCAGATTCATTGTAGGCCAACATTCGACAATATTGTACCGCGCGGCATATTAGTTAATAATGATTAAATATGCAATAGAAAATCAAATAGAATGGCACTTTGTAAGGAAGTTCAAAGGCCGAGGTCAAAGTCTCAGTCGGACCAGGGAACGTTTACAAGAATATTTGTAAATCGCTGGAAAACTGGGTTAAGGGGTGTAAAATAGCCAGTACAATCACTGCGTAACGACAACTAACCACTCCCCGCTAGTCCGTTCCTCACTCCTATAGCGCTAAGCCGAAGCCGTCCGCGCCTAACACTAACGCCGGGTATGAACCACGTGCGTATCCCCCTCGCCGGTCTTACGGCCGAAGCCACCGACACGTGCGCTGCCTGGTTTTGCCTAGCCGAAGCCGTAGGCGCCCTGCACCTAAACACCTAGTTGCCCCGGGTGTGAGCCTCGGGCGCACCACCTAACCGTTTTGGGCAAAACCGCAAACACGCTGCCTAAGTGCACAAAGCCGAAGCCTTATACGCACTCTACCAAACTGTCCTGGGCATGCGCCGCAGTACCCCCCTCTACTAACAGTGCTGCTACGAGCACGCTGTCTAACTGTACTCGAAAGAAATCACGCACGCCGACTGACGCGACTGTACTGGCTGCACTGTTATGGGCAAAGGGGACGAGGGGCGATAGTATAAATAATAAGACGGGGCTTTAATCTTTACACTAATATTTCTTTATTCTTACATCTACCATAACAGGAATATTCACCTGGCTGCTCTTAACATCTATTCGCGTTTTGCTTAACCGTCGCGTTTACCGTTCTATGATTTTCTATTTGTCTCGACACTCGCGTATGCCTCGTGTAAAAACGGCCCAATTCACGTTTTTACCTTTTACGCACGTGTCGCGACCGATCGCTTTAATCGCCCAATTCCGACTCCCAGGTCATGGTCCGCTTAGCTGCAGCGATGCGTTTTCGGTGCCGAGCCCTTCGGAGCTTTTGATCTTCACCACGTCCGATCGCGCATGCGAAGAGCTTTTGACACCCGCTCAGCCGCAACTACCTGTATATACCGTGACAATTAGCTTATTGCTATGCTACTATTACTCTTAACTATTAATTAACATAAGTACTTATCAATAACATTTGCGCTCCTTGCGCTACGTATAATCATTTCTCGTATACCTACTTATTGTGGGCGTGTGCAGGTTAACCCGCCTCACAACTTATTACATTTAAGCTCACTAAGATAAATTTTCGACAACTGTCTTATCATTATGGAAACACCATAAATTTAAGAAAACAGAGCATTTCATGCAAAAATATAACGTCTCTTTGAAATGCATGGCAATAACGGATATTCATAGCAGACAATGAATAACAGAACATATATTATTTATAAACCGCTGATTTTATTGTTTTCTTTAATTTTTGTTGAAGTTTAAATTTTAAATTTTAAAGTGTCTGATGAGTATGAAACGCACCTTATTACTTATCTTATTAAAATCATCTTCAATTAAAATTAACTAACTTATTTTACAATTAATTTTCACGCTTTTTTGACGAAAATCCAACTGGCGTGCAAAAAGGCGGAAAACTTTTGTGCTCTCCACTTTGAAATTTAAATTAATAGCAGCTAAATCAACCGTTGCGACCACTTTGCGATGGTTTTTCTGTAGAATTTTTAAAAACACGGCCACGACTTTTTTTTTAATGGAAGTTGATGTTCTAACGACCAGTACATTCAAGTGACCCAACGACACCAAGCAAGTGCTTGTTAACCCGCGGACCCAGGTAAAATAGCAACTTACCTCCCGCCCAGCGCAGTAGTGATGATCGCGATAAAAAACAAAATTTAGACAGACATAAAAAAAAATGTGAATACATATTATATATTCTATTGTACAACAAAAAGATCTTAACATTAGACAGATGAGAAAGTAATAGCGTTATAAGGGAGCGAATAGACAGAGTATTAAGTATAATATGAGAAAGATTATTAAAGCTAGCACAAAGGACTCGAATAGGATTATGGGTGGCAAAGTTAGTACTACAGGAGAAAGATAGTTTCTAGTAATTCTGATTGGAACAGCAAAACTAATTTTAATATTAATTCAGAAAAATCAATTTCAACGTTTATTAATTTGTGTATGTAAATTCACCAAACATGGTTCTACGATCAGAAAAAGAGGGAAGATTTATTAGTAAAAGTCTACTATGTAAGGAGGCATGCGAATATTAGTATTCCAGTGAAGGCCGCTGAGAGCGAAGAGCAGAAATTGTTATTATACAGATTCTATTCTGTCCTGAGTTGAGAAGTTATTAATTTCAAATTCAATTTTCAAAAAGCTTAGGTATAGCAGACAACTTAGAAATACCTCTATACTTACTGACATATAACTGGGAGCCACCCTAACCTAACCTAACCTAATTCACAAGTTCGACTCGACAAATAACGGTCATAACTGTCTTCTTCCTATTTTGTGTCTTCATCTCTCTTTTATCCTATAAACTGGTCTATTGACATCATAACACTGTGTTACTTGAAAAAAGTTGAAAGCAAAAATAAAACAGCTTTTCCCTATATGGTTCTTAATCGAACTGAATCATTAGTTTTTTTTTTCATTTTTATGATTTTGGTTATATGGTCATTTTTATACAGGTACACACTGTAAAGAGTTAAAATAACTCCCCACAATAATACCAGGTGACCCATCTAATGGTGACAAACGGCCACTAAACCCCCCATTGCGGCGAATTCGCTTTAACGGTGATCCCGGCGGCGCCCTCGCTCTAACCAATGGAGTGAGCAATACCGCCGATAATTGGCGAACAACAAAAGAGCGGTTACCGTTATTTGAAAGTAATACCGTGGCTTGACTGTTGCTAAGTGTATGGCCGCGCATCAGGCGATGCTACCGTTATGTGGGCACTTAGCAACATCTATAAAACAGCGTGGGCGTGTGGCCAGTCGAGATGAAGAGAACATCGTTTCGGGACCAGCAAAAACATACAACCCACGAGACCAGAACATCGTCATCAGGATTACCAGTTGTAGCCAAGATTACCAGTCAGGATTAACAGTTCTAGTCAGGACTACCAGCCAGGATTACCAGCCAAGATTACCAGCTAGGATTACCAGCGAGGACTACCAGGGATCTCCAGCAGATCCCGTCTTGTAGCAGCAAGGATCTCTTTCGGATCCCATCGTCACCATCAACAGCACCCGTTCCTTCCAGGATTACCAATGATTTTCAGCAGATCCCGTTTAGGAGCAGCAAGTATCCCTTCCGGATCCCACCATCATCATCGAAAACACCCGTTCCCGTCAGGATGACCAAGGATCTCCAGCAGATCCCGTCCAGGAGCAGCAAGTATCCCTTCCGGATTCCATTGTTATCATCGAGAACACTTGTTCCCGCCAGGATTACCAAGGATCTCTTGTAGATCCCACCCAGAAGCAGCAAGGATCCCTTCCGGATCCCACCGATACAAGACAGGGAAACACGGATCTTTACCAGATCCCTCCAATACCGCCACAATCATCAAGGATTCTAACCGGAACACGTCCACATCGTCGGGATCAACAAGGATCATACTCTGATCCCACCCTAGCGGAGTTCTGAGACTATCGATCAGTCCAGTGAACGACGTCTGGTAAAAGAGCCGATCGCCGTAGCGCCAGTATAATGTGCCTCTACGTGGGTATCCGCGTCACGGGAGAATTTTTATTTATTTATTCTGACAGACAATCAGTGCTGTCCCAGACAAGCAAACGTTATAATATTTCTTAAATGTAATAAAAGCATAGAAAAAGCCTAATGAAGTTACATAAGTTTCAAATATTAATGACACTGACACAGGGGATATTTATTTGATAGTCCGGCCAGTTATGCGCCTACCCACAGCCATGTTAGTCAGTGTCATTATTTGAACTTGAAGCTAAACAGAAGAGAGTTAGTAATAAAAGTTGGAAAAGTGTTTATAATTAAAGTTAAATTAGAAAAAAAAAAAAGAAATATAAATCTAATGTTTTATATAAATATATAAAAAAAAAATATATAATTAAAAATTAAAATAAACTAAAATTAAATAAAATAAAATAACATAAAAACTAGTAAATAAGTTGGAAAATAAGTTAAGCAGTACTTTTTGGCAGTACTTTTTGGGTTCTGCCTTTTAAGTAGGTTGAAATCCAACTTAAGAAGGAAGGAGGGATACCTATGTAGTTAAGTTTATAAAGTAAGAGGTCGTGGTTCACAGAGTCAAAGGCTTTATAGTTTGACTTTTCCTTAAAATGCATTTTTTACCAAGTAGGTAAATTCAAGCAAGTTGGTCGTAGTGGACCGACCCTTTACAAAGCCATGCTGGGCAGGGGAAATAATGGATTTTCAAAAATGCTGCCCCAGAGCCTACAGATATGGCTGTCAGATTACGATTTGCCAATTATTTTATCCCAAAACTATTACAGGACCTCGTTTTTAAGGTTTGAACTGTGGAGTATTTAGAAAAACTTTGCCAAAGTAGGTTTTTCGAAAAAACAAACACTAACAGATTTATAGATCAACAAAAAATATGGTCCCTGTGAAAAAAATCCAGAATAACCTAAAGCATAAAAAAAAAATTTTGTATGTTATCATTGTGATAACGCAAACAACTAATAATGCAGTTCGATTTAGAAGGCCCCAACTAGGATGAAACCATTATAAATCTTGCACAGTGAAATCATCACACTGGTAACTCCTGAACATTAGAGTTGCTGACGTAAAAACTTTGTGTAACCAACTTGGAATCAGAACTTCAGACACCAAGGCAACGCTCAATGGTTGACCGAATGACATCGGTACAAATGCAACCAATATACATTTTAACGGCGATTCGAGTAGAATCAGTTCTTAGTATGTATAAGTGCTTGTGCATTTGACCAAAATTGTGAAATCAACGTCAGCTTCGGCGCCACCAAAAACAACGTCATCGCAGCAAATACTCGTGTCGGCGAGACACACATTGGCGCCTGCTATAACAATAGCAACAAAGTAATGGCATAAGGACAAACATTGGCGCGACACAAAATGCAGCAAATCGCAGACGTCTCGACGCGACGCACAGTCCCCTTTTGTCGAATTTAGCAACAAAAAGCTTATTCATATGTATGTATTCACTTATTTAATCCAGTGAACAAGAGTTAACTTAAAACTTAATTCAAGAGTATAATGACGAGAATGACTTCGCCAAGTGATTTTTGCGATTTAAACATATTCGGTAAACATTTAATAAAAAATAATTTTATAAATTTAAATACGTCAAAACTTAAAGGATATAACACAACCACCAAAAATATTACTGAGAATTTGTTAAATATTTGTACTTAAATTTTTAAAAACTGTTATTGGGAAAACAAGATTGCCTCACTTATAAAAACAACGGCAATATGTACTTTAAAATTATTTTATTCATTTTATATGTATATGCAGGTATGCATGTATGTATATGAATATGTCATCTTGCTCAAGAATACCTTAACATTAAAGGTAATTTCAATATATTAACAGTAAATGGTCGGAAATTTTATAAAAAAAAAATAGCTTCAGCAACTTACCCTCACTTTAACTCCAGGAAAGTGAAAAACCTTCATTGGTGGTGTCTCTTTAGGTGTATATCTGTAGAACTCTCTTCTGCCCTTGTACCATTTAACCGAATACAAGCTGTCATCTTCGATATCATAGAAGCATTTTAACACTGCTTTTTCGCCTCGTCTTACAGCATGTGGCATTCGCACGCGAACATCCCGCAATGCACTGGAGATATCTAAAAATAGTAAAGTAACCAGTTATATATGTAAATTAACTATTTATATTAATGGGCTAAACGAAACTCTTATAAATGTTTGTCACCCTTTTGAGCATAGAAATTTTAAGTAACACAACATTTTTCACAAAAAAAAAAATTATTTATTGTTTTATAAACATTTGAAAACTTTGTAAGGGCATGTGCACTCACAAATGAAACCGAAATTCTCTTAATTAAATTTCTGTCTCTCTGCTTTGTTTTCATTACCTACTTATTTCGCTTTTGATACATGCATGTAGAACATACGACTATATTACTGTGCTGTATTTTGCGTATTTATACAATAAAATAAATAAAAGTGTTCTGCTAAACAATAAAGGGTAATAGTCCTTGCGCGTCAAGCAGTTTACGCGTAACAAGCAGAGTATTTCAAATATCGACTGTGTTGTTGCCGGCTAAAGACTGAAAAACGGTTCTCTGGTCTATTTTTGACCATTAGGCGAATCTAATTACACTAGGTAACACACAAATTGTATATTTTACCAAACCTACTTTTTCTGATACATATGGTGCCCCAGATGACAAAAAACCAACTTAAAAGTTTTTCTATGGTAAGACTTTTTGTTTTTTTAAATTTTTTGAAATCTGGTATTTATTTTTTTGCTTTTTTTCAGAAGCAAGCCTACAGATTTTAGCATTACTCGAGAATCTTACAGCCGATTTTGTGCTTTACGTTTTCAGAAAGCTAATGAAAGGGCCTATTAATCATACATATACTTTATTAAGTTTAAATTACTATTTTTGCAACTATTTGATTTTGAATTTAGAAAATGATGATATTTTGTGCGGTATTTTTTACGATTTTTTGACTAAAATTCAAGGAAAAGTAAAAAAAAAAATTTTTCGTTTTCTTCTCCTCTGCTTTTACATAGTTGCATTAATTGGGCGTCTTTTAAGATATTAATCACAGAAATCGATTGATAGACAACGAAATAACAACATCTTATAGCTAAATGTGTTTTTTTGTCGACATTGACTATTTCTTTACTAAATGTTCTACGAAATTTGTTTTTTAGAGCACCGGGAATGCCGCCTGAACAAATTTTTCTGGCCTTTTGATTTTAGAATCACATAAATATATAAACGAATCATTAATTAATGTAAGAAAGACCGAATTATGCGATGTTATACTCACAGTATATACGATTTTCGGTGGCTATGACCGATGTATGCCCCCACCCCCATCAACAGATAAAACAATCAGAAATTAATTATATACGTATATTAATAAATGTTTATTAAAAATAAAATTTACTATTTGTTTTTTAAGGTTTAACATGATATTTAAGTATTAAATTTGTGTTTGCTAACATCGACGATATTTTAAAAATGAAAACGCCAGAGTCGATTTCGGTAAAAAGTTCCGTTAACGTTTTCCTTCACGAGATTTCGTTCCTTTAACAGCGATGCTAACATCTCAGCATTTTCCTTAGTGAGTTCATGTCCCTTACAAAATCATTCAAATCTTTCTGAGAATACAGCATGGGACGTTTATCTATTCCTGAAAAGTCAGAACCTGTAGTCGTAGTTTCGTGTGATTTTGACGATTTTTTCTGTGTTTGTAGTTTTGGCAGCAATTTTACAAGAAGCTGAAAGCCACGTGCAGCCAATTACGGTTAAATACATTTCATATTTTTTCCAATACCAATTTTTTGAAATGCGCAAAAGTAACAATCGGATCCATGAGTTTCAGTATTTTTCCAAATCATGGGTCTTGAAAATTGAAAAGTATACTTAAAAAAAAAAGAAATTGTTAGTATTTTCTGAAGTTGAATTGATTTCATCATAATGTAATGTGGCACTTACTTGTTTTGTTTTCTTGGCAAATGTGATTAACACGAAGTGCATATAAATGTTGGTGCTCAATCTTCTTTCAAATTTTTGGGTTCGATTCCAAAGAAATCCTTATAAATATTTTGAAACTTTTTGGTGAAGTTTATTCTAAGCTTCGTATTTGCAATGTAGATACCACATATGTAGCAGAACGAATCGGGATTGTATATGCAAGAATATGGGCGCACAAGGTTTCTCATCTTATTTAGTATATTTTTGGAAAGCTAGTATTCCGAGGAAAGTCAGAACTAGAATGTGCAGTAGTAATTGTGGTAGGGAGTTATATACCTATACTCAAAATTGGGTAGATGGCGTTAATATGTCCTTATCATCTTTACCTGTGTTCAAAATTAAATTCAAAATTGTTTGTTTGCTCCAAATTTTCAAAGGTAGTACTTTAGGTTGAATACGTGTGCCGATCAACAAACCTTTGCAAGTAAAACTCACTATTTTGGGCTCTATTAGTGTACCGGAGCACTGATATGCAGACCAATATCAGGCATTTTTCGATAATATCAGATAGTTATACCGGTATCTGACGTTAATTTCTGTACATTGTGATAACAATCCTGTAGTTCGAGATAACGGATAATTCTCTGGGTACCGAAACACTACTAGTAGAAGCGGAGCGCCTTTTCGCCAATCTTCCTTAATGCGTTTCACCGGTTATTTTTCTGTACAGATGTCATTGACAGTATCAGGCCATCCAAATGCGAGCATACTCGCGAACAGGCATGTCGAAAAAAAGAAAAGCAAGAATACTACCATCTCCTCCACTAACGTTGAACAATTCGCCGAGCCAAGCCAAGTTCGCGCACATGATCGCCTGTGGACGGCCTGTTAAGCCCATGCATTTTTTGAGCACATTTAAAAATGTCACATCGGGCGTGTTTGTTGAAATGCTTAAATCTCCGCTGTCTCTTATATGATTTATATCATAAATGACGCCCAATTAATGCAACAAAGGAGAGGAAAACGTAAAAAAAATTTTTCGACTTTTCCTCGAATTTTAAAGTCAAGAAATCGTAAAAAATTCCGCAAAAAATATCATAATTTTCTAAATTCAAAATCAAATAGTTGCAAAACTAGTAATTTAAACTTAATAAAGTATATGTATATGCTTTCAGAAAAGCACTTAAAAATCGGCTGTAAGATTCTCGATTAATGCTAAAATCTGTAAGCTTGCCTCTGAAAAAAAACTAAAAAATAAATACCAGATTTCAAAAGATTAATAAAAAGTCTCACCATAGAAAAATTTTTAAGTTGGTTTTTCGTCATCTGGGGCACCATATGTATCAGAAAAAATAGGTTTGGTAACTTATACAAAATAAAAGCTAAATTTTGTTACCTAGTGTTATTATCAGTTCCTTGTTACTGTTAGAACTTATAAAAATTGAAAATAGGTGTCATAAAAACAGTGTAAATGTATGTATGAGGAATGGAGGCTTCGAAGATCCATTGAGTATCTCTGGTGGACTGGCTAAATAATTTTCGATTTATAGATTAATAGGCGGTTGCATTCGTAAAAAGTTTCCCAATTCTTAAATTGCATAATGACATCTAGGAAATAAACATATATCCGCCGATTTTGATCTTTAATGTGGATTTTAGCAGCTTGATCTAGATATGATAACTAAAAAAGCTTACATTTTACATCAACAAAAAAGAAACAGTTATCTTCGGAACTATATACCCTTGCAACGGTCTTCTAAGAAAGTTTTGAATACTCGATCGATTATTCCTATGTGAGTTATAAGATAAAGTGGTTTGATTATAATGAAACTTGGTCGGCTCGTTCAGAATATGCTATTGTACATTGATCTCCCAAGTATAATTTGAATATCTTGAAAAAAATATTTTGTGGACGATCGTTCCTATGGCAGTTATATGATATAGTGGTGCCATCAAGCTGATTTTTACATACAAACTACCTGCTACAAAACATGCATATTTGCAAACTTTCATCATATACTCTGATGGGTGTATCCCGTTTTTTTTTTTGACTTGACAGTTCTTGTAATGTGTTTCACATTTTGCTATGAAATTACGGCACCCTCTGTAAGAGTACAAGAATATATATTCTTGTACATTTGTACATATTTTCGAGTATGTATTTACATACATAAGTAATATATAAAATTCGTTTTAATATTGTATATCGTAAGACACGGTCCCATCTCTAGTAAACACCAATAAAACGCAGTGCTGACTCACTGACTGTTGAAAACTCACCCTCAATTCACCATGCTACCCAATCGACTATTTATTTAAGCAGACTTGACTCCGTCTCTTTGGGGATGCTAAGGCTAGGGTGTGGACAAATGCGAGGACTGAAAAATTGTTGACGATTTTTGTTTAATGCATTTGGATATATAAAATTTTTCGTTGCAGCTTAATGTCTGCGGCTTAATTTCTTGTGTATTCTCGACAGTTTGGTTGCATAGCACTAATACTCAGATACACCCCCTTTATTAGACACACACAGTGAAAATCCTGTACATACATATACATATGTATATGGTGTTTTTACGCATTCTCAGCCGGAATGGCGACGAAGTTGATAAAACTCCCCCTTTAGTTACCGGCTTGTTAGAGACATTCAAAAAAGACATTCAGAGAACTGAAAACTGAAGCTGACGCTGAAGTTGTAGATATGAAAGCGGCAGGACATTGATGTCCTGATTCATAGCTTTGTATGGATTTTGAAATGTATGCACACAAACCTCATGACTTTGGCTGCCTTGTTAAGGGTAAATTTCTGCTTTAGCTGTTTTGCTGTTTGGTGCTTTCAGTTAATCACATTTTACAGTTTTATACATATAAAGAACTTGCTTACCGGCGCGCGTTGCTACGCTTTCACTTAAAAAAAGAAAATATAAACAGAAAAACAAACTAACAATGTCACTAACTCACCCGGTCCACAAATAATCATAGATACAGGAATTCATTGAAACCGTGACATAAATAAAAAAATTTTTAGTAACTGCAACACCGCCTTACTCATAAAAAATATGTTAATAGAATTTTTATCATTGTTTTTATGTTTTTAATCAACACTATTAACCAAAAAGCAACATAATTAATAAATAAAGTTAAATTGAACGCAATACTACCCGTAACCATTTAGGCAATGCAGGAGTAATATCGTTTATTCAGTCGCGTAGTTTTCATGTCTGTCACTATTTTCATAGAATAACCAAATCCATACATACATAAATAATAATTATAATTTAAGTTAAATCACACAATAAATAAGAATTTTGTTAATACACGGCGTTAAAAAATAGCTCTTTGGGTGATTTATTTTTTTTGTTTTTAATTTTTTTTAGTTTAAAATAGATTTAGAAAAACGAAATAATTTTTTTTTCGACTATAAAAGTCCGGGATACAAGAGTTTTTTTCAATTTGTTGCATAGTGCTATTGGCAATCTTAATCTTTTTTTTTTACATTTTTTTTAGTTGTCTCAAAATTATCCTTCCTCCTCAGCGGAAGCAATTGACGTATTAGTAATTTTGTATTTGGCTGTTTTTTTCAAATGTATTAGCTATTTCTCAATGGAATTGGCAATAATAATAATAATAAGAATATCTCATCAATATGCCGACTATAGGATATGTTTTGCCTTCAAAAATAATATTTTGAGGATATTTCCAGTTCTACGCAGTTAATGGGCTTTAACCACTTTTTTTTGAAATGAAATAATTTATCTAAATACTTAGTATTTAACTATCCTTAACAAAATTAACAACTTACTAACAATTTGGTGATCAAGAACAAGGTTAACAACGCAAAAACGGATATGGTGCTCAAGTTAAAGTTTTCGGGTAAAATATATTTTTTTTGCAAGGATATAAAACGGTACTATCTTGCATTAAAGTATAGATGAGAAATATTCTACCTGTATAATTTTTTTTTTAAGATTAAGTTTGACTGATGCTTTGGTGCTATTTGTGGGTCCCTGGTTGGCTGACTGCAGTGGGCTTTTTTAATAAGGCCCCCTCTAATTACTCAACCTCTTAAATTAATCAGTTTCTACGTCAATAACTACAGCGATCTTATCAACGCTTATCCACTAAACAGTCTAGTCAAAACAATTGGTAATTAAAAACGACAGCGAAGCCGTCGGTGCAGAAATAGAATCGGAAACAACAACATGGGGATCTCCTTGACAGAGCAAAGAGGTCAAACCATAAATATTTCCCCGATCTGTCAACTGACAGGAATCTTGCTCAGATCAGTGGCCAAAACCCCATGCCAACTGCTCAGTGAATGCTCACTCAGTGAAAGGTCCCAAACAATCAAGACCATTATCTTACCAAATACAGGGATAAAATAAAACTTGTTGGGTACCAGGACATGCAAACATTAACGGCAATGTCGCTGCTTATACAATAGCCAATCTAGCTCCCCACCATTAATATGGTCGATATTGATCATTATTTAAAAAAAGATTATACAGAATAACATAAAAATCTATGGAATTTAACGTCAAACTGGTACCGCACCCATACACTTTAACCTCCTGTTTCCGCGGCGTTCCACAAAAACGGTAAGCTATCACGGCTAGAACAAATTAAAATAACCCACACTGGATCACACAACATTAACTCATCAGCACTACATTAATTATAATATCCCAAACAGTCATATATTAAACACATACTCACTTGCTGCCCCTCACTCACACAACTAAGAAACTAACGACACAAACGTACAAATAAAAATTTTTGATAATTATCTTTAGATACCTTGGAAATGCTTATTTATACAGTGAAATACACAGAATTATAAATTTACTTAATTTACATTAAATACAAAAAAATAACTATTACATGTATCCTATTCATTTAACATTTGCTAACATGCTTGTCCATTCACCTTTACGTTACTTTAACTCTCAACTTTGTAACAGTAGCAAAAGCTATATATGCTTACTAGTTTTCAATTTCACTTACAACTTAGTATTTAATAACAATAAAAATAATAATAAAAACAAGCTATATACCCTTGCAATGGTCTCCTAACAAAAAATTAATTGTCAGCTTTGGTTTTGATATGGGATATGGGAATTACAAGATATAGCACTCTAATTTTTCAAACTTGGTCATATTGTACAAATCGTAAATATGCATCGATATACCAAGTTGGCAGAGGCTCACCAGCCATGGACAAGTATCTTTCCTTTTGGTGACATGACTTGAGCCGATTTTCCTTCCAGCTGTCCAGCCAAGAAAAGAATTCACAAATTCTTGAGAACACGGTCAGTTATTCTTAAAACTTGGTCGGGTGCACCATGATTTGGCCTGAATCCAAATTGGTGGTCAGGTATAAAATTATTATCATCTATCTCCACTGTTAGTCGATTAAGAAGAAGTTATTCAAATAATTTTGCAAAAGTTGACAAAAGATTAATCTGCCTATAACTATAAGGCCAATCCGGTGGTTTTTCAGGCTTCAGTATCGTAATTACAACGGAATATTTCAGTACAGGAGGGAAACACGCGATTTCTTTATTTATAAGATTTTGAATCTCAAGAGAAATTTTTTCAACGGAAAAATATGGTGATATAGCGGAGAGCAAGGAGCATCCACAATATAAAAATTCAACCACCTTACGATATTTTTTGAAATAACGTATTAAATTGGACCAACTTATATAAAGCTTGATCATATAAAAGAGCACAAAATAAACTTAAAGCTGGTGAGCTAATTTGCGATATCTTAACCTTATAAAGTCATTCAATGCGATACACATTTTGTGACCAAATTGAAATTTTCTTTTGCAAAGGTATCAATGTAAGAGCTATATTAGTCGAAATAAAGGGGATATAGGGGAGCGATGCGGAGCTCACTGATTGCCGTCACATGGTAAAGATTTACTTATTAATGCGAACTCAAATGGCATCCTGTCAAGAGGACACGCAGGCCGAATGACAGAATTGCCACCCGTTGTCTTACTTTGTTTTGTTTTGCTGGAATGAACTTTGTATATTTCTTGGGAGTCTATTTCGGGTTTCGTATTGACTTTCAGCCCATTTCTGAGTTACACGCTTGTGCTGATCTCTGAGACAGGCTGTTGCTTTATGCTCTTACTAACTGTGACAGTTTTATATAATTTATGTCATGGTAAATTAAAAATTACGCGTGTTGACTGTTGCTTATTGGTGAATGTAAGGCAAGGCAGGCCAATTTAATACCGGAAATTCGGTAAAACAAAGGGAGAGCGTTTAAATAATGTACACCTCTGACTTGTACACCCTTTATCCATTAAATTTGGTTAAAGGGGAATCATAAAACTGTAAATGTATGTAACAAGTGCATGCCATAAAAAAAGTGTAAATGTAAGTAATAGGAGACACCGAAAATATAAATTATATTTACTCTTGATCATCAACCGCACAAAACTTCTAGCACATTCAGCGAATAATGTTCGATCACATAAAATACGGGTATTTTTTATCAGAATCAATAGAGTAACGAGGTCCGGAATTCAGTTTGCTTGTTTCCGAGCTAGTTTTGTTCAAGCAATCTATTGTAGCTTCTTAAATGCGAACATATGCTTCATTTTGCTGCAAGTATTGGAAGGAAAATCATCTTCACTCTTTTTTCTTCATTAAACTTGACAAGTTTAATCAAAATTGGGGTCATTAAATGTAATATCTCCAAAAATAACAGTCGCTTATAAAATATTTTTTGCATGAAGTAAAGTTGTGTATTGTAATATATCTTACTAATTAAAAACAAAAGGCAAAGGAATCATTTTCTTCAATGTCACCATGATTGAAGTCTTAAGGTTTGCCATCAAGTAAAAACATACACGTGTAACTAAATACAAAATTTTCTCATGTCCAAACATACATACATTTTGAATTTGAGTCAAATCTCATAATAAATAATAGTGCCATCCACCCGGTTCATTCGTAAACTAATAAGAAGATTCTCAATTTCCTTGAAATCGTAATATAACCCCACTCGTCAAGTTATTATTTTATATCATTTATTTATTCTGGCAGACAATCAGTGCTGTCCCAGATAAGCAAACGTTATAATATTTCTTAAATGTAATAGAAGGATAGAAAAAGCCTAATGAAATTACATAAGTTTCAAATATTAATGACACTGACACAGGGGATATTTATTTGCCAGTCCGGCCAGCTATGCCCCTACTCACAGCCAGGTTAGTCAGTGTCATTATTTGAACATGAAGCTAAACAGAAGAGAGTTAGTAATAAAAGTTGAAAAAGTGATTATAATTAAAAGTTAAATTAGTAACAAAAAAAAATAAATAAATAAAAATAAAATAAATAAAAAAGAAATATAGATCTAATGTTTAATATAAAAAAAAGAATATATATATATAATTAAAGCTTAAATTAAAAAAAAAAATTTTTAAATAAAATTAAATAAAATAACATAAAAGTTAGTAAATAAATAAGAAAATAAGTAAAAGGAAAATAAGATTAATTTAAAGATAGGTATAGAGAGACAAAGAAAAGAAGTAAGAGAAAAATAATGAAATTTTAAAGAAAGTTAGAGAGAAATCTCTGACCCAATAGAGGAGATGTATTAGCCGGGCTGGCCGGCTAAGCCTATACTCACATCTATTGTGGTCAGGGATTTCTTGTAAGATATAGGGAAAGATAGTTTTTTAAAGAGGGAAGAGAGAGTTCAGTTGCGAGTACGTGATATAATGAATTATAATTGACACATAAAGCGTGAAAAGAACTGTGCAAAGCATAATCAGTTGTACATACTGGGAGGGTGAGAGGAAAGTAATTTCTCGTTGTACGACGAGGAACAGAAAAATTTATACGACGTAAAAGAAACATAGAGTCGATCTCGCCTATAATCAATTTATGGCGAAAATCAACACTAAGAGTTTTTCTACGATTAATTAAAGACGGCAGACTGAGAAGGAGAAGCCTACTGGAGTACGATGGTGAACGAAGGTTAGGATCCCAGTTTGAACCTCGTAAGGCAAAAAGCAAAAATGGCTTCTGAACAGACTCAATCCGATCCTGGTTTATACTGTACGTCGGACACCAAATGCACGAGCAATGTTTCAAAATCGGACTAACAAGGGAGACATAAAGTAGCTTAGTGGTAAAAGGATAATTAAATTCTTTCGACCATCGTTTAATAAATCCAAGTACTCCCTTGGCTTTGTTAATAATGGTCGAAATGTGTGAATTGAAGTTCAATTTGCAATCAAATAAAACTCCAAGGTCTTTTACGGTAGTTATACGTTGTAATGGAGAATTGGCAATCGTATAAGTGCCTACATAGGGCCTAGTGCGATAGAATATCATAAACATACACTTAGAACAATTGAGCTGCAGCTTATTGGTCAAGCACCAAAGTTGCATAGCGTTCAAATAGTGTTGCAGACGACTATGACGAAGTGAATCTGTGTATGAAAATAAAAGTTTTACATCATCTGCATACATAAGTATGTGAGACTGGGACAGAATGGTAGGTAGATCATTAATAAATAGTGTAAAAAATAATGGTCCCAAGTGACTGCCTTGAGGTACACCAGAAGTTACGTAAGCCGAACTCAAAATGGTGGTCCTAAGCAGTACTTTTTGGGTTCTGCCTTTTAAGTAGGTTGAAATCCGACTTAAGAAGGAAGGAGGGAAACCTATGCAGTTAAGTTTATAAAGTAAGAGGTCGTGGTTCACAGAGTCAAAGGCTTTACTGAAGTCAGCATATATGACATCGGTTTGACTTTTCCTTAAAAATTCATCATTAACCAAGGCGGTAAATTCAAGCAAGTTGATCGTAGTGGACCGACCCTTTACAAAGCCATGCGGGGCAGGTGAAATGATAGATTTACAAAAATCAAAAAAAATCAAATATCAGATTTTCCACCTTTTTTATGGAATGGAATGATATATGAATCTTTCCAAAGATCTGAAAAGATTGCGGATTCAAGGAAAGAATTAAAAAGTTTTAGCAACGGTTCAGCTAAAGAAGTACAACACTCCTTAAGGACACAACTTGGAATGTTGTCAGGCCCAGGAGAGATAAAGATTTTAAGGAATTAATAGGGGAGGTTATGGAGCTATACGAAATATAGAGTAAAGATATAACTAGAAGGTAAAATACTATAAGGATAAGCTGAGTTAATAGGGGAAGCAGAAGAGTAGGTTGATTCGAAAAAGTTGGCAAATAGATCAGCAGAAGCAGAATAGTTGCTGGCTTTATCCATCCCAAGAAAAAAGGGGAAGGTAAATTTGAAGACTAGCGCTTCGAATTAACAAAACTATAAAATTGTTCAGGTCTTGTAAAAACTGTCTTTGCAACGATCTAGATATTTCTCGTAGCACAGACAGTTTAGAAGGGCGAAGTTTGACTTGCCTATAGAGTATTTAGCCCAGTCAATACTTGAACCTGACTTCTTAAATTTTTTTAAAGATTTTGACTTAATTTTTTTTAAATAAGAGAGTCGAGGAGTAAACCAAGCAGGCTTTGTTGAACCAGACGGTGTTTTATTAGGGATACACACATCTAAAAGTGTGTTTAATGTCTCATAAAAGGTACTAAGGGCAAAATTAATGTCAGACCCATTACACTAGTTTACAGCCAAAAAGGAGCTGGGCTCTCATATACTTTTTTTTATGTATTTTTGGGCGCTGATTTCAAAAATGCAAACCATTTATTTTTTCAAAGAATGGTTTCCGAGAAAACCGCGAATAGCTAGTTTTTTGGCAGTCTTTCAACTTATTTGTTCATATCTACATCAGATCTTATTTGATCTTATTGATCATAATTATTTCGTAAGGGAAACTTTCCCTTGCTTAATGAACTTATTCATGCAACTGACTGGTGCTTTTTAGATAACACTAGTTTACAAATTTTTTTTTGATCGAGGGAGCTGGGCTCTCAATTATGTCGACTTAATAATTGCGGACTACAAGGCTTAAAAATTGAGATAGATATTTCTATGGCAGGATGATGTAAATCTTCAGGGACAGATAGAGGAAGTGACCTAGAGGCGGCAGTATTTGCGAAATCATTGACAATGACCAGATACAGAATTCTGTTCAAATGATTTTTAATTAAATTCATTTGAAATAGTAAATAATCTAGCATGCAATCTAAAAAGTCATGCTGATTGGAAGGAATGAGGTAATTTGCGTTACTGAAAAATGACCATAAAATATTAGGTACATTTAAGTCACCTAATACAACAAAAAGGTCATTATCCTTCACTTGAAGAGACACTTCTTTTATATTTACAAGCAATATGTTGCATATAAACTTGTGTATCACAAGATGAAGGGATGTAAGAACAGGTGATAAAAATTACACGCGTTGGAAAAGTTAGCTTAACAGCAACTATTTCAACATCAGTAGGCACATTAAGGGAGATACGTTCCGATTGAAGTGTCGATTTAATGGCAATTGGTACACCACCACCTCGAAAAGTCAGTCGGTCAAATCTATATATAAAGTAACTATTTGTCAGAATTTCACAGTCAGATATGGTAGAAGTTAACCAAGTCTCTGATAATGCAATAATGTCGGATTCAAAAGAAAGTCTACTCAAAAATAGATTTTTGAGTTTAGTTAAAAGGCCTCTAACATTCTGATATTGAATGAATGCAGAGTCCGGGCACGAACCTAGTTTTTTTGCAATATTGCTGGCAGAGCATCCAGCAGGAAGAGTTACGGGCACGGGCTCAATTCGCCTTTTCTGTATAAACTCATGAACAATCATGTGAGGTGGCCAACATTTTGGATCACAAATGATTGCAAACGAGTCATAAGGGACACCTATCTTAAACGATGATATTTCGCGAGGTGTAGAAAAATTTAATTTAGAAATGTTCACCTTAGCGGAACATTTACTAGAGATGTAGTTTGCCACTGACTCGCACGTAGTGTCTGAGGAAAGTCTAGACACAAATACTTGCTTACGTGGAGCAACTACAGTAAGAGTAGGGATATTATTAGTTGAAAGAGCAGTATTGTTGCTACTTTCAATAGGAGCTGGGTTGCGCGGGGGTCGACTTTTCCGGCTTGGTACCACCCGCACCGAGGACTCGATAAGAGGGGCAGCAACTGTAGTAGGATTGGTCGCCGCTGTTAATAAAATATTGATCATCGTTATTATAAAGTAAGCCGTCGCAGTTAAACCAAATAACATAATTATTTAATAAAGTTATTTTGATCACTATTTCTATTTCGACAAACAAGTAACAATTTATGCAATGCATAAGCAATATTGCCTATTCAATCACTCATGCTCTCACTCCGACTGACATGCACAAATTTTCATACAATTTTCAAATGCACACATTTGAGGCAAATCGCAAAATAAAAAATATATTTTGTAAGTGACAGCAATTACGTAAATCACTTAAATATATGACGTCGACAGCGATCTTTATATTGATCGCTACCTTACTTTCCATTTTAACAGCAGGCAGATTATTTTAAACTATGTATATGAAAACAGATAAAACAAATTATAATTTTTCATCAATATTGGCAGTAACTCTAATTTCTGACCCGAAAATAAAAATTGTTAATACAAATTATTTGCTAACTTGTATTTAAAAAATTCAAGTTCGGCAGTGCTATCGGTTTGGTTAAGTGCTATCGGACGTGTTTTTTTCGCTCCGGTTAAAAAATTCACAGAAGTTAGCAAATTAAGATCCAAGACCTTTAAAATGCGATTCACTAATAGTGAAAGGACTCTATATTTACTTTATTGATTAATTAATTATCTAAAATATGTGTTACGCTTAAAACAAGTGCATAGTTCACAAATAAATTATAACTGCAACGATGAAATTACACAAAATGAGCGGAGCTGAACCGAAAAAGCGCAGAAGCTCTATAGACCAAACAAATGGTACTCACGGTATAGAGACTCATTGTAACGACAAGACGGCTGCAACTTTTCACAGTATCTCAATACGACGCAATAAACTCAAAATGAATAAAAATAGGATCTTTTTTGGGTTAATCGGCTGCTGCTGCTAATTGGGTGATCTGATTTGAAAATAACTACCCACAAAATATAGCAAATTGCCAAACGCATCTTAGGTAGTATATAAAAACACTCTACGTGCGATACATATTCTATATGTAAAATGTTGCCAAATTTGTATCCTTGTATGGAAAAGTATCTCAATTTGTGAATTATGTTTATAAAACTTGGCATTGACGCTCATCGCTGATCATATAATCATTGTATATATTCTTAAATGAGGCAGATCAGATCGCTATATTATATAGCTTCCATAAAAAGGAACTGGTCAAAATGTTATTATTGTATAGAGAGCTTTTTTGTTTATAAAGATATCTTAACCAAACTCAGCTTCAGCCGATTAACTAAAAAATACCATTTTTTTCCGTTCATATTAAGTCTACTGCGTCTTAATTGAATACCGAACCACGCAATTTTGAACCGACCGTTTCTATGACAGCTATATAATATTGGGATTCGTTCGGCCGATTTTAACATACAAACTACATACATCAACATAATGCATTCGAGCTAAGTTTCATCAAGAAAACTCAAAGATGCAAACTTTTCAACGCGATCACACGACTTGGCTACTTTCCAAAAAATGGTAAAAGTCTATCATAATAATAATACCGAAACCAGGAAAAGTTCATACAATGCCATCATCTTACAGACCTATCGTGTATATCAAAACTGTTTAAAAATGCCTTTTGATGCACATAATCACCTACCTAAGGGCAATCGATATTGGCACGATATTTCTCGATGTTTCTCAAACTTTTGATCTGGCTGGACGGTCTTATGCATAAAATTAAATCAATACGTTCCGAACACACTCATAAGTTACTTGAATCGTATCTCCACACATAGCAAATGAGCGACTAACAACATCTACATTAGCTGACGATACTGCAATACTGAGTCCCACCAGATGCCCAAATAATGCAACACTACAAATTGCTGCTCACCTGATAGTTGTGGAAAAGTAACTCTCAAATTGGCGTATTAAAGTAAACGAACAAAAGTGCAAATATGTAACGTTCACTCTCAACAGACAAAAATGTGCTCCATTACCGTTACATAACACACAGATTAACCTACCTAACCCTTGGCATCCAACTTGATAGGCGTTTTACTTGGCGGAGAAGAAGAGACGTGAAGATAAGAAAACGCACGTGAAACTAAAAGTCAATAGCCTCCCGTTCTCCACTTTTCTGGACTACAAGGTCCTGGAACTAACAAATTAAAATATCCCTGCACTCAAATCACCTTGCAAGGTGTTTATCAAGGGTTTGCAACCGAAACCAAGTAATGACAAAAAAATTCCAATTAAAATGTGACAGCTTATTTCATGCAGTCGCGTTTCTAAGTAAATGGTACATCTAACACACACCTTATGTCAAATTTTCTTCTTATACCTTTCAGGGCATTATTTATTTATATTTTACTAAAATTGGTCCATACAATACCTTGAGTTGACTATAATGATTTTGATTGTCTAGGACAGGTTACATTTTGTCCAAAAAGTTAGAGAAAACCGGAAAAAATTAGATCCAGAAGTGGGTATACCGATTAAGAATGCGCTGGCCAATAAATATGGCTCAAAAGTCAACTTCGCACGAACCTGACTACACGGTTTCCGGCTCCACGTTTTGGATCTGTAGACTTACTAGTTCAAAAATAAATTCAAACAAGGTATCGCTTGTTACAATCTATTAATGAATGGCCAAGTTATAACCCTTAAACCAACCTAACTCTAACTTAACCAAAATCGTTTTTTTCGTTGAAATTTCTTTTATATACCAGTTGAAAGCAAAATGCATGCATTGACTTACGCGTGGCCTTAAACGTGATGGGTACGTTACCTATACATGGTTATAAACTGGCCATTTATTTATTGATTTTATCGAACGAAACCTTGTTTGACATCTTATTAATGTATTTTTATGATATAAATGCTGAACTGACCACTTTAAATTGTTTTTGGCGATACAAATGCATCAAAAAGAATCCAACCCTTATAGCAGTATAAAATTGTGTACCTTAACGCAGAATGTCATTTGCAAGCCGTTTACAAATTTTGCTTTTTAACTTCATTTCCAGATTCAATCAGCATTTGAATTTAAGAAATGTCTTCAAAATGTTCAGAATACAATTAGTTTTAATAGTTGGTCGTATAAAGCTGGGCTTTCATTGGATGCGTTGGATGCGTTTGCCAATCAAATCAAAATTCGCCTGACGCACGTTCAGGCTGTTAGGTATGGGAAAAAGTCGAGTTTGGAATGAACCTTCATAGATTGCGTTGCTGTTCAGTTGCTGTTAGCTCAATTTTGTGGAAAACAGCTGTTTTCAACAATCACAATTTCAAAATTAAGCCGCGAAAATTAAAATGACAAATATCTCAAAAAACAATCCCGAGAACTGCAGAGCCTCGTAAGCTTCTAATATTTTATATAATTGATGATGTTTCTTCTAGATTCATTTTTATTTTGCTCTTGTAAAATATACAAGATTCATTGCAGCGGACTCTTATATTAATATACATCTTGTTTTTTTATTATATTATACTTGTGATGGTGGTCGTCCAAAACAGAACTATCCGTTGATTATCCCCTTCTATAATTCAAAGTGAGATGGGGCAGGGGGAGCGCTGATTTCAAAAATGCAAACCATTTATTTTTTCAAAGAATGGTTTTCGAGAAAACCGCGAAAAGCTAGTTTTCTGACAGTCTTTCGACTTATTTGTTCATATCTACATGAGATCTTATTTGATCTTAACTGTTACACAATATAATAGATAATTGTATCCTCTTTCTAACGGTATTTGCGGATCGAATAAGAAACAAAGCCATTATAAGCCCTCGAAGTTCAAAAATGTGAACTTTTTTTGCGTTTTTGAAAAATTGCTGAATTTCAATTGGACTTTTAAAAATTTTAAAAATTCGTTTTAATATTTTTTAAGATTAATTATGTTAGATAACTCTTTTACAATTATTTTAAGTATACATTTGTCCAAATCGGTCAGTAAATGTGAAAGTTATTCAGTGATTAGTAAAAACACCCAAGAAAAAATTCAACTTGTTCATCACTATTGTTTAAATTCTACATCGAACCGTTAATTTTGATTTCGATATCTTGAAAAGCAAAAAAGTTTTCATACAAACACTTTTCGACCGATTGATCTGATTTTAATTAAACTTAATCAGACAGTTTAGAATATAACATTACATCGATCTGCCAAGTTTGGTTTTGATATTTTGGAAAAAAAAAATTTTTATCGATCTTTCCAATGGCATAATTACTGCCTGCAGCAGAAAGAAGCATCTGTGCCAAATATCAATAAACCCCTATCGAACGACTTTATCATCAGCCGCCATAGGAACGATCGGTCAAATATTTAAATTTTTTTGACCATTGCACGGGTATACATATACATATCTTCGGCGTGCCAAAGAGAGCCGTTTCTTTCTTGGTTATTATAGCCCTGCAAAAGCGTATACTAATTTTGTCATGACGTATGTAACGTATAGAAGGAGACGCGTTCGACACCATAAAATATATATATTCTTGATCAGAACGACGACCTGAGTCGTTTGTCTGATGCAAGCAAATCTCTCAGTTTTTGAGCTAACTTGAAATTTGACACAGATGCTTATTTCTTCAAACTATCAGATTAATATAGTATTATAATTTAAGCAAAATTACCAAGTTTCATGAAAATTAGATCAATATATCCTATAGCTCCCATATGAACTATAGGTTGAAAGATATGCTTGTATAAAAAGGTTTTTCGTTTCTTAAGATATTAAAATCAAACTTAACAGATCTATGTAGAATTATGATTTGCATAATCGAACCAAGTTTAGTAAAACTGGAACACTATATTATACAGTAGCCTAGTCATACGAACAATCGGGTATAAAATGAGTTTTTCTATGAAAATCTTTTTTGTTTTTCAACACATCATAACCAAACTCTCCATATGTACTCGACTCTAGCACTCTTACTTGTTTCTTGTTCAAAATGCATGTGTGCATAATATGAAAATCGGTTTCTTCCTATTCCAATGTATACAAGGGCATAGCAAGGTTCCCACCAAGCTGGGGGATTGATTTTACGTTACCAAAAGAGAGAGCTAT
The DNA here is from genome assembly GCA_035043045.1 of Hirtodrosophila alboralis. NCBI lineage: Eukaryota > Metazoa > Arthropoda > Insecta > Diptera > Drosophilidae > Hirtodrosophila > Hirtodrosophila alboralis. The sequence continues at coordinate 54,113 of JAWNNH010000623.1, read as the reverse complement.
ATTATCGTGTTTCTATAAATACTATGTTTTTGCTACATTTTAAGGTTTTACTTAGGCTTTTTTCTTAAAAATACATCTGATGTACGAAGTGGTACCCTCTAGTACGCCTGTGAAGAAATAAATTAAATATAAATGGAAAGTGCAACGTCCATAAAATATTAAAAATCGATGCTCAATTCTTGCTGGTCGCCATTCATTGTAATAATATAAATCGGATGTCGTATTGCGCACACTTCCGCTCAGTACGTTCCGGGATTCGGAAGGACGTCTTGTCAGTTTTATTAACAGAATGCGACTGATGACTGTTACTCATAGAAAGCTGGTGATTACAAATAAATAATAAATAACAGATATGTCAAATGTAAACTGAAAATTTTAAAAATTCATAACGCCTGGCTGAGTGTAAGGGCTTTCCATTGTGCATTAAAAACCTACTCATGACATTTAACAAACAGGCACAGACTCCACTCACTAAGCTATTAAAATGCACTTGATATAGCAAGCAACAACTGACACCTGCTAAACAACTGAGACTTCTTAACCAAACTGCAATGTTTGTTACAACCCGCGCCTTTAAAAAAGTCAATTTTTCCTTGATTAGTGTCAATAGCAGATGTGTTTAAGCCCTGTCTGTCAATCTGTTCTTCAATCTCAACGTTCCTGTTAATAAGCATAAAATAACAGAAAACAATTCTACACAAATAGTTGAGCTCATATTCCTATAAAGTTCAAATCCGAAATCAAATTGGACCCAGATGACTTGCTTTAAAAGGCAAGTAATATAAACAGGTAAAACGCTAATAGTATAAACATCCGTTGAGAAAATGTCTCACGCCATGTTCCCACACCACAAATGAAAACGCAGCTCAAATCCGGCTGTCATAATATAATTCGGTTACCCCATCCAAAATGCAACATAAGCATTTTTCATAAAGAGAGCATTTACGTCCCAACTAAAATGCAACTTAAGAGCGATCGTTCACATTAAAAGAAAAAGCTCCACACAACACTCTTAAGTCGAGGTTTGGTTTACGTTAGCATCGGTGCATTAAATAAGTTTTAATTTTATAATCGCATTGAAATGTTAAGCTCAGTAGAAAATAAAGAAATTTTTTTTTCTAATACTGAATAACTTGATATTTAATTATATATATCTATATTCCACATTACAATACAACAATATACTAAATATATACTTTAAAAATACCTAAACATTAGACAGCCGAGAAAGTAATAGCGTTATAAGGGAGCGAATAGAAGAAGTATTAACTATAATATGAGAAAGATTATTATAGTTAGCACAAAGGACACGGATTGGTATTGGTAGCATAGTTAGTACTACAGGTGTGAAGAGAAAAAGGAATATAGTTTCTAGTAGTTCTGATCAGAACAACAAAACTATTTTAGCTTATTAATTAGAAAGAATCAACTTCACCGTTTATTAATTTGTGTATAAAAATTACACCAAGCATGATTCTACGATCAGAAAGAGAGGGAAGATTGATTAGTATTTATTTATTTATTTATTTTTATTCAGGCAGACAATCAGTGCTGTCCCGGATAAGCAAACGTTATAATATGTAATAAAAGAATAGAAAAAGCATAATGAAATAACATAAGTTTCAAATATTAATGACACTGACACAGGGGATATTTATTTGCCAGTTCGGCCAGCTATGCCCCTACTCACAACCAGGTTAGTCAGTGTCATTATTTGAACTTGACAGGTAAACAGAAGAGAGTTAGTAATAAAAGTTGAAAAAGTGTTTGTAATTAAAATTTAAATTAGTACAAAAAAAAAAAAGTTAAAATAAAAAAAAAATTTAAATCTAATGTTTAATATAAAAAAAAGAATATATACACTGGTCGGCATAAGTATTTTGACGAAATAAAAATAGTTCATTCTGGTATGTAATGTTAAAACGACCTTGTTAAGAATTTTTGTTTATTTTTTCTTTTTTAGTAATAACTAATAAAAACTTAAAAATAGGTAAACAAATATTTTTTGATAGAAACTTAAAAAAATATATATTCATTTGTAATTTCATGTGTTGGCATAAGTATTTTGACAAGGTACTTTTTAGTATCCAAATAAGGTTTGGATACTTTTATCTAAACTTAACTTTAAAGTTATTAAAATGTACAGTGTCAGCAACAAGAATATCACCATGGCAGTTGGCTAGCTTAATCTTAGGGAAAAATATACATATAAGGAGATAATATCCTTAAAATATCCAATTTGAAGGCGAAACATGTCCGGTAGTCGGCATACTGATCGGATATTTTCATAAAATTATCAGTATTGTCAATTCAATTGTAAAATGGCTAAAACATTGGAGAAAAAGAGCCAAAAGTCAAAATTACTCATATGGCAATTGCTTCGGCTGAGTAGGAAGGATTCTTTTAAGTCTCCCACACAAATAAAAAAAATCTAAAAAAAAATTCAAGGATAACAAAAATTAGAGATTGATTAAAAAAACATATTTTAAATTAATACAGCTTTATAAAGGTCCCGATGTACATCTTTAGAGACATGAAAAAAAATTTTACATTGCGCATGCAATTTTTCATACAAAATTGATGAAATATTCTGTTTACGTTTTTCATCATGTTGTTGAGTCAACATCGGAACCTTTAGAAAGCTGTATTAATTTAAAATATTTTCTCTTAATCAATTTTTGTTATCCTTGAATTTTTTTTTAGATTTTTTTTATTTGTGTGGGACTCTTAAAAGAATCCTTCCTACTCAGCCGAAGCAATTGCCATATGAGTAATTTTGACTTTTGGCTCTTTTTCTCCAGTGTTTTAGCCATTTTACAATTGAATTGACAATACTGATAATTTTATGAGAATATCCGATCAGTATGCCGACTACCGGACATGTTTCGCCTTCAAATAGGATATTTTAAGGATATTATCTCCTTATATGTTTTGTATTTATATTTGTTTACCTATTTTTAAGTTTTTATTAGTTATTACTAAAAAAGAAAAAATAAACAAAAATTCTTTACAAGGCCGTTTCAACATTACATACCAGAATGAACTATTTTTATTTCGTCAAAATACTTATGCCGACTAGTGTATATATAATTAAAAATTAGATTAAAAAAAATTTTAAAATAAAATAAAATAACAAAAAAGTTAGTAAATAAATAAGAAAATAAGTAAAAGGAAAATAAGATTAATTTAAAGATAGGTATAGAGAGACAAAGAAAAGAAGTAAGAGAAAAATAAGGAAATTGTAAAGAAAGTTAGAGAGAAATCTCGGACCCAAAAAAGGAGATGTATTAGCCGGGCTGGCCAGCTAAGCCTATACTCACATCTATTGTGGTCAGGGATTTCTTTAAAGATATAGGGAAAGATAGTATTTTAAAGAGGGAAGAGAGAGTTCAGTTGCGAGTACGTGATATAATGAATTATAGTTTACACATAAAGCATGAAAAGAACTGGACAAAGCATAATCAGTTGTACATACTGGGAGGGTAAGAGGAAAGTAATTTCTCGTTGCACAACGAGGAACAGAAAAATTTATACGACCTAACAGAAACATAGAGTCGATCTCACCAATAACTAATTTATGAAGAAAAGCAACACCAAGAGATTTTCTACGATTATTTAAAGACGGAAGATTGAGAAGGAGAAGCCTACTGGAGTACGATGGTAAACGAAGGTTTGGATCCCAGTTTAAACCTCGTAAGGCAAAAAGCTAAATTGCTTTGGAACAGACTCAATCCGATCCTGGTTAATACTGTACTGTCGACACCAAATGCAAGAGCAATATTACAGAATCGGAAGAACAAGAGAGACATAAAGTAGTTTAGTGGTAAAAGGATCATTAAATTCTTTCGACCATCGTTTAATAAATCCAAGTACTCCCTTGGCTTCATTAATAATGGCCGAAATGTGTGAATTGAAGTTCAATTTGCAATCAAAGGTCCAAGGTCTTTTACGGTAGTTATACGTTGCAGTGGAGAATTGGCAATCGTATAACTGCCTAAATAGGGCCTAGTGCGATAGAATGTCATAAACATACACTTAGAACAATTGAGCTGCAGTTTATTGGTCAAGCACCAAAGTTGCATAGCGTTCAAATCGTCTTGCAGACGACTATGACAAAGGGAATCTGTGTATGAAAATAAAAGTTTAACATCATCTGCGTACATAAGTATGTGAGACTGGGACAGAATGGTAGGTAGATCATTAATAAATAATGAAAAAAATAATGGTCCCAAATGACTGCCTTGAGGTACGACAGAAGTAACATAAACCGAACTCGAAATGGTTGACCTAAGCAGTACTTTTTGGGTTCTGCCTTTTAAGTAGGTTGAGATCCAACTTAAGAAGGAAGGAGGGAAACCTATGCAGTTAAGTTTATAAATTAAGAGGTCGTTGTTCACAGAGTAAAAGGCTTTACTGAAGTCAGTATATATGACATCAGTTTGACTTTTTCTTAAAAATGTATCATTTACCAAGGTGGTAAATTCAAGCAAGTTGGTCGTAGTGGACCGACCCTTTACAAAGCCGTGCTGGCCAGGGGAAATAATAGATTTACAAAAATGCTGCAAAGAAGAAACAAGGGTTTTTTCAAATAACTTTGGAATAGACGATAACTTTGCAATACCTCTTTAATTCGATATATCAGATGTTCCACCTTTTTTATGGAAAGGAATGATATATGAATCTTTCCAACGATCTGGAAAGATTGCGGATTCAAGGGATGAATTAAAAAGTTTTAGCAACGGTTCAGCTAAAGAAGTACAACACTCCTTAAGGACACAACTTGGAATGTTGTCAGGCCCAGGAGAGAAAGAAGATTTTAAGGAGTTAATAGCGGAGGTTAGGGAGCTATATGAAATATTTGGAGTAAAGATAGAATTAGAGGGTAAAATAGTATAAGGATAAGCTGAGTTAATAGGGGAAACAGAAGAGTAGGTTGATTCGAAAAAGTTGGCAAATAGATCAGCAGAAGCAGAATCGTTGCTGGTTTTATCCATCCCAAGAAAAAAAGAGGAAGGTAAATTTGAAGATTTACGCTTCGAATTAACAAAATTAAAAAATTGTTTAGGGGCTTGGAAAAACTGTCTTTTGCAACGATCTAGATATTTCTCGTAGCACAGACAGTTTAGAAGGGCGAAGTTTGATTTGGCTACAGAGTATTTAGCCCAGTCAATACTTGAACCTGACTTCTTAAATTTCTTAAAATATTTTGACTTAATGCTTATTAAGTAAAAGAGTCGAGGTGTAAACCAAGCAGGCTTTGTTGAACCGGACGGTTCAACTAGTGTGTTTAAGGTCTCATAAAAGGTACTAAGGGCAATATTAATGTCAGACCCATTATCTAAAAAGGACCAGTCAGTTGCATGAATAAGTTCATTAAGTAAGGGAAAGTTTCCCTTACGAAAGCAACGACGTGGCAATTGTCGACTTAATAATTGCGGACTACAAGGCTTAGAAATTGATATAGATATTTCTATGGCAGGATGATGGAAATCTTCAGGGACAGATAGAGGAAGTGACCTAGAGACGGCAGTATTTGCGAAATCATTGACAAAGACCAGATTCAGAATTCTGTTCAAATGATTTTTAATTAAATTCATTTGAAATAGTGAATAATCTAGCATGCAATCTAAGAAGTCATGCTGATTTGAAGGAATGAAGTAATTTGCGTTACTGAAAAATGACCATGAAATGTTAGGTAAATTGAAGTCACCTAATACAACAAAAAGGTCATTATCCTTCACTTGAAGAGACACTTTTTTTATAAAAGCAATATGTTGCATATATTCTTGTATGTCAGAAGATGGAGGGATATAAGAACAGGTGATAAAAATTACACGCGTTAGAAAACTTACCTTAACAGCAACTATTTCAACATCAGTAGGCACACTAAGGGAGATACGTTCCGATTGAAGTGTCGATTTAATGGCAATTAGTACACCACCACCTCGACGAGTCAGTCGGTCAAATCTATATATAAAGTAACTATTTGACAGAATTTCACAGTCAGATATGGTAGAAGTTAACCAAATCTCTGATAATGCAATAATGAGTTTAGTTAAAAGTCCTTTAACATTCTGATATTGAATGAATGCAGAGTCGGGCACGAACCTAGTTTTTTGCAATATTGCTGGATGGTACTTGTGAAGCAGAGAATGCAGCAAGAAGGGTTACGGGCATGGGCTCAATTCGCCTTTCTGTTTAAACTCATGAACAATCATGTGAGGTGGCCAAAATTTTGGATCACAATTGATTGCAAAAGAATCATAAGGGACACCTATCTTAAACGATGATATTTCGCGAGGTGTAGAAAAATTTAATTTAGAAATGTTCACCTTAGCGGAACATTTACTAGAAATGTAGTTTGCCACTGACTCGCAAGTAGTGTCTGAAGATAGTCTAGACACAAATTCCTGCTTACGTGGGGCAACTACAGTAAGAGTAGGGATATTAGTAGTTGAAAGAGCAGTATTATTGCTACTATCAATAGGAGCTGGAATGCGCGGGGGTCTACTTTTCCGACTTGGTACCACCCGCACCGAGGACTCGATAAGAGGGGCAGCAACTGTAGTAGGAATGGTCGCCGCTGGAGATGGGGCAGGGGATATACTATCTAGGTTAAGGTTGCTTGGAGATGGAGATAATGACAAAATTGGCGAAACATCCGAGTACTGTGGAGTTGCCAATGGAGTCGAAAGTGGTGAATTGGGACTCTTAAAAATTGAGAATCAGGGCGGGAATTCGATTCAAAAATATGGAAATTGTAAAGAAAGTTAGAGAGAAATCTCGGACCCAATAAAGGAGCTGTATTAGCCGGGCTGGCCAGCTAAGCCTATACTCACATCTATTGTGGTCAGGGATTTCTTTTAAGATATAGGGAAAGATAGTATTTTAAAGAGGGAAGAGAGTTCAGTTGCGAGTACGTGATATAATGAATTATAGTTTACACATAAAGCATGAAAAGAACTGGGCAAAGCATAATCAGTTGTACATACTGGGAGGGTAAGAGGAAAGTAATTTCTCGTTGCACAACGAGGAACAGAAAAATTTATACGACCTAACAGAAATATAGAGTCGATCTCACCAATAACTAATTTATGAAGAAAAACAACACCAAGAGATTTTCTACGATTATTTAAAGACGGAAGATTGAGAAGGAGAAGCCTACTGGAGTACGATGGTAAACGAAGGTTTGGATCCCAGTTTAAACCTCGTAAGGCAAAAAGCAAAAATTGCTTTGGAACAGACTCAATCCGATCCTGGTTAATACTGTACTGTCGACACCAAATGCAAGAGCAATATTACAGAATCGGAAGAAGAAGAGAGACATAAAGTAGTTTAGTGGTAAAAGGGTACTGTGGAGTTGCCAATGGAGTCGAAAGTGGTGTATTGGGACTCTTAAAAATTGAGAATCAGGGCGGGAATTCGATTCAAACTTGAATTGACTTATATAAGTAAATTATAAGTCTACTACGGTAACGAGGCATGCGAATATTATTATTCTATTCTGTCCCAATGAACCTTATATTGGGAACACCGTATACAAGATCCATATTCCAGAATAGGACGAACAAGTGAAGTATAAAGAGATTTAGTTATATAGGGATTGTTAAATTCTTTCGACCAGCAGGACTCCAGAGGCTCGATAAGCAATATAAAATATATGCTTGTCAAACTTAAGCTTGGGATCCAAAAGAATTCCCATATCTACCGACTCAATTCGTTCCAGTAATTTCATATTTAGAACATAACTATAAAAGACATTACGTTACATTTACTATAATTAAGATTTTATAAACTTACTTTACACCAGGTTTGAAAACTGTCAAGATCAGTTTGCAACCTGAGAGCGAAAAGAGAGTCAGTACCCGACAAGCAAAGCTTTAAATTATCGGCATACATCAGAACATGAGAGTGACTTATTGCAGAAGGCAATTCATTTATAAAAAGCGACTTATGCTTGCATTTTATTTTGAAAAACATGTATAACAAATTAAGTGAATTCCAAAAGGTTGGTGATAATGATTGGAGTTCAGAAGTTATCAATTTCTCAAAAATCTTAGGAATAGCAGACAACTTAGAAACACCTCTATAGTTACTGACATTTGACTTGTTTCCTATTTTATGAAGAGGAATAACAACTGATTCCTTTCAAAGTTTAGGGAAAGATCACAACTCCACGAAAAATTTTAATAAGTTATACAAAACTCAGTACCTGAGCCCACACCCTGGCACTCCATCTGGATCCACCGAAAATAATAGAGAACTTTCCGTGATCAAAGGGCTAAATATGCAATTTGAAGTAGTAATAAAAATGCCAACAACTCAAATGTTCAGTTTAACATCAGCAATTTATCGGTAATTACTACTTCTGAAGATAAATCACCATCAACAGCAATGGGTACATCACCACTACGACGAGGAGCGCAATCTTTTCTATAAATGGAAAATTTTCTAGATAAGATTTCAGAATTAAAAATGTCGGGCATTAACCATGTTTTAGAAAAGGCAACGACATTAAAATGAAAGAATAGACTATTTAGGTAGAGATTTCTGTGCTTACAATAAAGACCTCTTACGTTCTGATAACCAATAGAGAGGGAAGATGTTAGTTTTTTATGTTATGAAAAACTGCAGGAGGTTAAAAAAAATAGGAACTGTAGAGAGCTGTGCAACCGGAATCCGATTTCTCTCTTTTTCACTGTATATTCTGTTATAATTATGTGCTCCGTATCAATTGCGGTAGTACCTTCAACAGGAGCTAATATATATCGGCACTATTTTTTTGCTCTGGAACAACTGTACTAATAACCACCGAATCAGACATTTCTTTGGGGTCATGGGGAACAACATCCATAGATATGGCATTATTATCGTCGCTAGTGACAGTGATATGGGGAGACGGGGATGAAAAACTTATAAGTTCAGCAGCGGAAGATGTGGATATTTGTGTAGGTACCGACAGCTCATTAGGGCCAATAGACAGTCTTAAATTTGGCCTTTTTGCGTTTAGAAGACTCATTCAAAAGCTTCATACCCTTGAAATCAGCCTCCAAAGCCGAAAAACCATTTAGCAGGTTTTTAAAACTACCAGATAGATCCATAAAGCCTCTATTAGTCTGTCTAATGAGACCCATCATGTATTTTACGACATCTTTACAAGATTCGCAAGTAAACTGAAAGCCTGGTTTTTGTTCTCAATCAGGTCAATAATTCGACCGTTGAGACCGGCACATTTTTCATGTGATACATTTTGCCACAGCCAACAACATACGAAACCCATCTTAACAATGGATCGCACGTGCCAATTTTTATTATTACAGACATACATAACCAAGATAATTTGATTAAAATATTAATGGTAAAGAAGGCTGGTGAAAGTCCTCGAACTGTACTGAACTCTACGCGGGTGCCGGCTGCGCAATAGGCACTGTATTTATTTTAGGTAGTGCAGTGTCTAGCTAAGGCAACGGTACGGTAATCTCTGACAGCTTCGGCTAGTCGGAGTTACTGCGACCTGACAAATTGGGGGGCCTGGCGCCAGGCAAAAAACGCTCGGTGTGGTTCCCCGAAAGCAATTAATCAAAATGGAGGTCGATGAAAAGGACGCAACTCGGGCTGGGGTGTTACCACCGGCGGGCACGGGGAGGAGCAATCCTCTTTGCGTGTCGCCAGCAGTCACATCTCTACCATGGTTGAAGCAGGCCATGGTGGTTGCAAAGCTACTGCCAAACAAAAACAGCTAAAGAAACCCGATGCCAAGCTGTGACGTGGCAATGCCGTTGTCGAATCTGCTCGCCCCAATTCAGGCGGGTGCCAGTACCTCTCGTAGGGTCGTGCCCACACGAACAAAGGAGGGTATGAGAGCCAAGGCCCAATACAAGGCTGCTCTGAAGATCAGCGGCGGCGACCTCACTCCTGAGGAGAAGCGCAAGCTGCTGTGGGCCGACGCAAAGATCGAGGAGGGCCGTAAGCACTTTGCCAGGAAGTCTACTATGCAGGCTTCATGTGGCAACTTTGTCAACAAGGTCGAGGAATAACTGGCCGCCAAACGCCAGCGCTCCGAGGAAGCCACCAGGGCGGATGTGCGGCATCGCCCAACGAAGAAGCCGTTCAAGTAGTCTGTCAGTGACGTGGCCAAACGACATCTAGTCGTGGCGCTCATTGACTGGAGTGATCGAAATGAAAAATGTCGCCAGAGCAGTGGAGGTGAAGCTGCTGGAACCGATGATCGAATGGATGAAGACGCCAGATGCCGCACCCACCACATTTGATGGTGCAGGTTGGCTCAACGGTGTCAAAATCCTTAGCTGTCGCAGTGTCTGCCATGGTCGCCCCGTGGAAAGGTGCCAAGCTAGAGGTAGTGGACAGAACACTGATTCCGTCCGTACCAAAGGCAAAAGTACTCTTTCCACGGGTTGTACCCATGGAACAGGCGTTGAAACTACTAAAATGGCAGAATCCTGACGTGCCGACTGCTGATTGGCAAGTGATTTATGTGGATAAGCACGATAAAATGAACCTGCAAATCAACAAAGTAGCCGAGGATCTGCTATACACACGATATGGAAAGATGGCGTAGGGCATAGGAAGCGTGCGCCTACCGTTCAAAAAACGCCATCCAGACGACAAAAACTCCAACTCGTTGAAAGCCGATGAGGTGGAGAAGGATCTTGGCCTTGAAGCCATGGTGTTAGCCGCCCACGACAAGGATTAAGATGGTGACACGACCATAGTAGTTGTCCCATCGGATCTTTAGACATCCAACAGCCATGCAGCTAAGGATACTCCAGCTCAATCTTCATAAAAGCAAATTGGCATCGGCGGAGCTCCTTTTAGCCCTAGAGCAAGGGCCCGTGGATGTGGCTTTAGTTCAGGAACCTTGGTTGGCAGCGGGTAACAAGGTTTTCGGACTAAAGTCGGCCAATTACAACATATTTTACACGACTACGGCAGTAAGTAGAACTAGGACAGCCATCCTTGTAAGGAAAGGCATCTATGCTTATTCAATGTCTAATTACAGCTCAGATGATCTTACTGTCGTGGCGCTAGAGGGCAACAAGGACAAGCCCACGCTTATAGCATCCTGCTACATGGCGCACGACAGGGAAGCACCACCCGAAGAAATCGGGAGACTGGTCGCGGAGGCAAGCCTTAAGAAGCAGCCCCTTGTTGTCGGAACAGACGCCAAGGCACATCACACAGTGTGGGATAGTCCTCCTAACGTTTATACTACAATATAATTTAAGAATAGCAAATGTTGGTAAAGAGCCTACTTACGTGGGTCCCACTTTTTCTAATATTTTAGATTTAACGCTCGCAGCAGTAAACAGTACTAAAGTATCGGAATGGAGGGATATCTAGGAGTGGTTCTGGACAGCAAACTGACTTGGAGACGCAATGTGGAAGAAATGGTGAAAAAAGCTACTGACGCGCTCTATGCATCACAAAAGATGCTGAGTAGTACTTGGGGCCTTTCACCACGACTGATGCATTGAATCTATTTTTCAGTGGTGCGACCTATCCTACTCTACGGCGTTCTGGTATGGTGGCAAGCCACTAAGAAATACACATACCTTAAGTTGATGGAGAGAACCCAACGGCAGGCACAGCGCATCTAATGACATATCTCTGACTTCTACATTTTCCATAGGTTATCTGCAAGAGCTTATCAAAGTCAGAAAATGTTGCCAAATTTGTATCTACATATTCTACAATAGGTCGACAAACTTAAAAAATTTTGCCAAATTTGTATCTTTGTATAGAAAAGAATCTCTTATTTTTGATATATGCTTCTTAAACTTAGCACAGATGTTGCTTATATCTAATCATAGTATATATCCTTAAATGTGGCAGATTGGATCACTATATCATATAGCTCCACACCAAGGATCTGGTCAAAATGTTATTATTGTATGTATATTGCAAAAATCGAGGCGCAAAAAATAAACACGTCCGCTTGCTTAGGCGAATCGAAGCGATATAATACTACCACTAACCTATTGGAATTAAATTAACTTAACTTAATTCTTTGGATTTCGAATTATCTTACTTTAAAAACCCAAAAAGGCTTTTTTAAAGGCAAGGAAGCCATATTGGCCCCTTGTTATTTACGCTTTATATAAATGATCTGTCTTCTGCAATAAGTCACTCTCGGGTTCTAATGTGAGACGATGATGTTAAGCTTTGCTTGTCGGGTCCTGACTTTCTTTTTGGTCTCAGGTTTATCTTGAAAGTTTTAAAGTTTATTTATTAAATCGAAATTGTAGTAAATGTAACATAATGTCTTTTAGTAGACGTATGCCCTTTTTAAATAATTATGTGCTCAACATGCAGCCACTTGAACGAATTGAGTCGGTTACTGATTTGGGAATTTTTGATGAAGTTTGATATTGTTTGTAGTTTGTATGTCAGGCCGATTAGACCACTATATGATATAACTGCCATAGGAACAATCGGAGACACTTAATTTTTCTGAAAAACCAAGCTTGGCATATCGATGTATATTTTTATATTTTGCACAATCTGACCAAGAACGGTCGTACGAATAATTTTTTTGGTTTTTTAAGATATCAAAACCAAACTCAACAGCTTAATGTATGTAAAATTACGATCTCTAAAATCTGAACACTATGGCTGCTATAGGAAAAATCGATCGAGTATTCAATATGTAATTATAATATCATAGCACGGCCATATAGTTTCGCTGTGCCGAAGATAGTTTTTTTTCTTACAAACTATAGTCAATTAAACAGACGCTTATGCTTGTGCTTGTGTATGTTTGTGTGAATTATATATATTATAATAAATTAACCTGCCATTATCGAGGAGAACCAATGCATTAACAGAAGTCGCTATTGTTGTTGATGTCAATCAACAGACTGATTACTACACAATTTACACGACCCGATAAAAATCTTCAGCACGCACCACACAAAAAAAAATCTGTATTTGCAGTGTCCATATCACCCCATTACAATCACCGCGAACACCTGTTTGGCGTAGTAAGCAAAACGCCGATTTCTACAACAAAACTGAATCCCTAATTATTCCTCGACTGGACTTCGCTTAAATCTAGCAAGAGTACAAAATCGGTCGTGTTACTGATTTTATTATAATAAGTCATATGTGCTAGCCTGTAAGCGCAACCTTCGCGCGCTTGCCAATTTGACGCTGGGGACATGCTCCCAACTGTTATTATCCCCTTCATTGTTATTATACAAAGCAATTTTTATGCTTTGTTTTGATTCGTGGTCTTTGTTAAAGTCTTAATGCATTTTTTCGGACTGGAAATTGACATTTAATAACATTTTGCTTTTACGTTCAAGCCGAATGAAATTAGTAGCTATTAGTATATCGTAAATTAGCCGATAAGCGCCTTGATTTCTATTGTTCGTAAATGTGTATTAAATTGGAGAAGCTTAAATAATTCATTCAGTTACTACAAGCCTACACTTGAACAATATTAATTTGAATCGCTGTGTTGATTAATGATTTTTTTGTAGAGGTTCCCGGCCAAGATTCTGGATAAATAAGTTTCTCCCACCAGTTACAAGTTTAAACTTAAGCAAAAAATTGCGTGCTTCTTTACAATAGCATTGGTGTAACGATTTTTAACCGCATAAGTGAAATTGCACAAAATTCACATTATTCACCGGAAGCTTATCCACCAATCTAAAAAAATTTAAAATCATCCAATATGAATTATTTTTTATTGAACAATAATTAAATAGAAAATGTTATTTCAATAATGACTAACACAAAAATCTGGACTACTCTACCTCGAAATCGCCCGTATTACACCAAAATGCATCTGATTTTTAGCTGCTTGTAACCATACTTTACAATTAACCTAGATGGTCTGCACTGAAGCAATAACTTCATTCCATAAATGATCTATATATTTATACAAAAATATGAAAAAGCGGTTATATTCGCCACGCCGCACAGTGGAAGAAAATGCTCATCTGGCGGCGTTTAAATAATAGCTCTTAGGGTAATTTTTATTTTTTTTTTTTTTTTTAATATTTTTCTTTAGTTGCAAACAGATTAAGTTACAATGAAAAACAAAATAGATATTTTTTTAGTTTATCTGAATTTTGTATTTTGTCAAAGCTGCAACTTTTTATTATATTTTGAACAATGTTTATCTCAATAACTAAATTTAAATTTAAAGTTTATAGATTTTTTTTCGATAAAAATATATTATTAAATAATTACAAAAAATTTTTATTAATTTATATAACATATATCATAACAGTTCACAAAACATTTATTGTTAACTAAGTACACGTGTACCTTTACTAATTAAAAATGTTATTTTTAAATATTTTGCAGCACAATTTGCACACGTGCGAAAACTTTCATTTCCAACAGCTGTTTTAACAAATGTTGTGATTAAAAGCTCAGCTGATAATTTAAAGTGAAATTATCAATTTGATTGTTAACGATTTGCGTAATAATCTTTTGTAATTTGTTAAAAGTGAAAAATTCAATTTCGGTCCGCCAGATCACTTAAGCCGATCACTGCAGTGCACTGTGCGCCAAAGCTATATTCCCTTGCAATGGTCTTTTAAGAAATTCAATATTCGACCTATCTTTTTTATGGCAATAAAATATAGTCGTCCGATGTTTATCAAAATTGATCATATTGTACAGTATAACATAATTGTTTATATCGAGGTGGGGAGTTTGCTTCTGATATCTTGAAAAACAAAAAGAAGAAGAACTCGTTTTCAACCGATTGTTCCTATGACAGCTATATGATAAAGTGGTATGATCAAACTTGGTCACATCATAATTGTGCATCAAATTATTGAGCTTTGTTTTGATATCTTGAAAATAGTTAGCACATATAAATATATTCTTGATAAGGTCGATGAGCTGAGACGATATAGCCATGTCCGTCTATCAGTCTGTCTGTGCGTCTGTTTCTTAGCAAACTTTTTAGCTTTATCTTTGAGCTATCTTGATGAAAGTTTTCACAGATGCATTCTGTTGCGTCAGGTAGTTTGTATGTAAAAGCTAGCCCGATCGGAGCACTACAACAGCTGCCATAGAAACGATCGGAGACACCTCATTTTCTTGAAAGTGCTTGCATAAAAAACTTTTTTGTTTTTTGAGATATCAAAATTAGACGTACCATATTAGTGTAGCATTATTATTTGAACAATCTGACCAAGTTTCATCAAAATCGGGCATCTATATCTTACAGGCCCAATAGAAACAATTGGTCAAAAAGTGCTTGTGTGATATACTTTTTGGGTTTTTAGATATCGAAATCAAACTTAACAGTTCGATGAAAGTTATAATTTGTTCAAAATCGGACCAACAAGAGTTATGAGAATTCGCGAAATAACAATTTGCATGTTAGAATTGAAAATGTTTGATTTTTCAAAACACTTACCAACTGATATAGTTAAGAGAAATGCTGTTTGATAGATAATTTGTATATACCGCATGTTTCCAATTTTTGTTTTGGGTGCTGGAAATAAATAAACAAAATATTTAATATACACAAAGAAAACAAGAAAAATTATATGGTCGGTATACAGAAGTTAAATACCCTAATGACTTCTTACTTAAATTTTTTTTTTATTATTATTATTTGGACGACAAACAGTGCTGTACACTAAATCAAAACATTATACTTATACCATATCTTAAATTAAAGATTTCTCAACCAGTTTGGCTATTCTTTGATAAATAGAATGGTCAGAGATGCATACTTTCGCCTGTAACATACATTTTTTTACAAGGTGTAGTACTTCGATTTAAAATTGTTATTTTTGTAAAAAATATATGCAATTCTTTGTGTTCTTCTACCTTATCGGGAGTCATGCATCTGAAATTTTTACAGTGTCTGTTATGTGTTCGTTTTTCGCGTTGGTCCGTTGGACAAGAAAGTTAATATTGTTCAATTTATTAAGCTATTTTATGCAGAAGCTGTCATATTTTGTTGTGGCGTGTGGAGCTCGACAAAGTAAATGCAATTTGTTATACATTTGTAAAAGGGCATTATAATTTGGTCACGAAAAGTGTAACGCATAGATGAAGACGTCTCCGAACTCATAAAGTATATATATTCTTGATCAGCACGACGAGCTGAGTCGATATAGCCGTATCCGTCTGTCTGTATCTATGCAAACTAGTCTCTCAGTTTTTGAGCTATATTGATGAAATTTGTCACAGATGCTCCTTTCTGTTGCAGGCAGTACATATGTCCGAATCAGCCGGATCAGACCACTATATTATAAAGTTGACAAAGAAACGATCGGCTAAAAAAATTATTTTTCATTATATCAAAAACAAACTTGGTAGATCGATGTAGAATAATGTTTTGTAGAATCTCACCAAGTTTCATTTAAATCGGACCACTATATCAAATAGCTCCCATAGAAGCAATCAGTAGAAAATGCTTATATAAAAAACTTTTTTGTTTTGTTTTTAAAGATATCAAAATCAAACTCAAGATGTAGAATTATCTGGCGATATTTAATCAAAATCGAAACAATCGGAAAAATTATTTCTTTATTGAAAAACTTTTTTGTTTTTGAAGATATCTTCACCAAACTCACCAGATCGATATAGAAAATGAGTTTTTCTAATCAAAACTCTTTTGATTTTTAAGATATTTGAACCAAACTCACCATATCGATATAGTAATTAGTTCTGTACTATCAGGTAAAGAACTATAAAGTACCACATTATCATGTGGCTACCATAGGAATAATCGGTCTAGTATTCAACATATTCTTAAAAGACCATTGCAAGGGTATATAGCTTCAACGTGCCGAAGATAGCCGAAGATAGCAAAGATGCAGCCTGGCGGACAAGTATGCTCGCGAGAGAGCTCAGAAAATAAAATACATGAAGGATTGTCCCTACCCCGCACACAAGCAAATGACAGCAAAAATAAAATGCATATCTTCACTCGCCAGTTCAATAGGCAGTGAACGAACGTTTTGTAAATAGTAACTATTAATGACTCAGCACCATATTTATTACTAGAATATAATAAAATAGACTATTGAATTTCAATGAAATTTATTTGATTTCAGTGTTTAGTTTTCTATAAAAAGAGCTTAATTGATTTAATAATATTTCGCTTCGATGACCTCATTTTATTGAAGATGGTCAATTTAATTCTGCAATAATGAAATGATATTTACTAAATATTTGAAGATAGATAAAAAAGTTTTATTTATATTATATCCAGTAATGCTTCATATTTTTCTTAAAACTTCTTGAACGCTATCCAATATTTTCAAAGGCTAAGTTCATATGTACACTCCGCGAATTACAGATTTTCTTAAATAACATTACAGAAAAAAGTTTGAAAATATTTTATTGTTTGTTTTGTTTAGATATATGAAATATGCGACAAACAAAACAAAAACAAGTTAATTATATTCAACAGAAAGTTTACAATGCTTATTAAAAAGAAAAAATGAATTTTTAGTTTGAAATTTCCAAGTCTTCTAAAAAGAAAAATTGAGCATATACTGCAGCAGCAGTCCACCAAGTTCGAAGGCTTTGCTGCTGAGGGATAACATAAATTTTATTAGTTGATTTTGGCTTACCATGCAAATGTGAATTTTTCAGAGTTTATAAAAGCAGCTAGACCTCATAAAAGTTTTGCACTTGGGAGCATATACGAAATTGTTTTGATTAATCCACAGTTTAATTTTATTCATATTATATGTATGGTATATGTATATTTCTTTAGGGTATTTTATGAAATTGTGCAGTCTTTCGACTTATTTGTTCATATCTACATCAGATCTTATTTGATCTTAAATAATAATGCACAATTCAACAGATAATTGTATCCCCTTTCTAATAAAAAGTGAATTTTATATTGGGTGTTTTTAATAATTGGTGAATAACTGACCGATTTGGACAAATGTATACTTAAAATATTCGTAAAAGAATTGTCTAACATTATAAATCTTAAAAAGGATTTAAACAAATTTTTTAAATTTTTAAAAGACCAAATAAAATTCAGCAATTTTTCAAAAATTCAAAAATATTTCATATTTTTCAACTTTGAGGATTTATAATGTCATCAATTCGAATTTGAAAGGGGATACAATTATCTATTGAAATGCGAAATTTGCTTTAAGATCAAATAATATCTGATGTAGATATGAACAAATAAGTCGAAAGACTGCCAAAAAACTAGCTTTTCGCGATTTTCTCGAAAACCATTCTTTGAAAGAAAAAAAAATGGTTTGCATTTTCATAAAGTTTATGAGAGTCCAGCTCCCTCGATTAAAAAAAAATGTGTACACTAGTGTAATAGCCGGTCTGGCCACCTAAGCTTTTGCTCACAACATTGTGGTCAGGGATTTCTTCTAAAATATAGGGAAAGATAGGATTTTAAAGAGGGAAGAGAGAGTTCAGTTGCGAGTACGTGATAAAGTGAATTATTATTTACACATAAAGCGTGAAAAGAACTGTGCAAAGCATAATCAGTTGTACATACTGGGAGGGTGAGAGGAAAGTAATTTCTCGTTGCACAACGAGGAACAGAAAAATTTATACGAACTAAAAGAAACATAGAGTCGATCTCACCAATAATTAATTTATGAAGAAAAACAACACCAAGAGTTTTTCTACGATTAATTAAAGACGGAATTAAATTTTAAAAAAAAAGTCTCTCCATTTGAAAAATTTTAAAGAGGTTTTTTTTGTCATCTGGGGCTACATAAGTATCAAAAAAAGTAGGTTTGTATGTTATGTGTCCAGTGTTATAAGTCAATTTGTGCTAGTCACTTTCTTATTTTGCACGCTCGCCTTTTCATCTAACCAGGCTACGTGTCTCTTTTCAAACAGGGGTCGGCTTGAGCAACACTTCTGCTTTAGATGAAATTCTTACAAAAGAGTCGTTTTTGATCTCTTTAAATGGTTAAATTGATGTCATCAATTCTATGTGCTAAGTGTGCACTAATATAATTAACAATAGCATTTTCCCGATCAACTTGCCCTTTCACCTTTAGCCATACTTCAAATAAGTATTGGTATGTGGAATAAACTGACAGAAATTGACAATTATAACATGAGACACTTTTTTAACTTACACAAAAACAGCGACAACACATTGAATTTCTACAAATGAGCACTACCAACACATAGTAAAAACCACACTGTTTAGATTCCATCACAAACTTTTTCACAAACGCTTATTATTTAAATTTAATTTAATAAAGTTGACAAGAAAATTTGCACGTGCTTTTTGTTTTAAACAGCTGTTTTTAACAGTGTCATCTTAACAGTGGTACGCATCATAACACTTTGATATATTTCTTATATATTTTGATTGCTGTTAGTATTGTCTGGTTATTCCAGTAAGTAATAACCTATGATATGTTGAATGACTTAGAAATAATTA
The DNA here is from genome assembly GCA_035043045.1 of Hirtodrosophila alboralis. Classification (NCBI taxonomy): domain Eukaryota; kingdom Metazoa; phylum Arthropoda; class Insecta; order Diptera; family Drosophilidae; genus Hirtodrosophila; species Hirtodrosophila alboralis. Next base: position 34,723 of record JAWNNH010000623.1, on the reverse strand, counting down.
TTATACGCTATCAAAAATTATATCATATAGCCGCCAAAGCAAATAATTTTTTTTTCAAGACATCAAAATAAAACCTAACAGATCTATGTAGAATTATAGTCTGCACAATCTGACTTAGTTTGATCAGTATCGGACCACTATATCAAATGGCTGCCATAGGAACAATCGGTCGAGTATCGAAAATTTTCCTAGAAGACCATTGCAAGGGTATATACTTAGCTTCAAAGATAGCGGTGTTTTTCTAGTTTTTGTTTTGCATTCGTTTCGTTTTCATTTAAAGTATTTATAATTCCAAAATTATTTGTACCTCTCTATGCAAAAATAAACTAAAGAGCGTGGCACGCATCAATTCGTTATCGGATTAACCTGCTCAAAACAAAAAGTAATTTTAATAACTGCAGAAACAATAATGACATTAAAAATGTGCAACTGGCGTCGCGCTTAATGAGCCGTTAGCACCGAAGAGAAGCTGCGTACACTATCCTTTTTTATCCAAAAGTTTCAAAACATTTTGTTATTCCGCCAGCTTCAGCTGATGATACATACATAGTAAAAAATTTGATTAATATAAAAACTTAGATACTATAGCATTGTGGAATTAAATTTTTAGTTTGTTTTAAATATGTTTAATTTTAATACGACATTTCTAGGATTCTTGTAATGGAATTCTTTAAAAAATAATGTGCTATAACATATGTATAGTACATATGTTGGACGTCAGGCAATGGGCATACAGGGTGACTAAAGCGCAATTGCCTTGAGCTCGTACCGTAACTGTATGCACCATGACGACTATACTCTCCACGCGGTGGTGGCCTTAAGCAGACTCTTGGTAAGGTCATGTTGCATCCAAGCCGCATACCCCATCCTCAGCAGGATAGTTAAAGCGGGAAGATAAATCTCATTCCTGTTCCTCGAAAAGTGCCAAAACACTCACTTGAAGCCGTATGCCCCATCCTCAGCAGGATGGTTTTAAGTTTTAGGTGGACATTTGGGTATCCGACGAGTCGCCACTTCTGACGACTGAGATCAAACCGAAAGACAAGATGACTATCCTGGATGTCTCAATCAAACACGTCACTCCTGGCTTTTGGGTTCGGTTAAATGGGAGAATTCCCAGAGCCGAGAACCTTCTGCAATTGTGTGCATACGTTCTCATGGTCCGGTCTTACTTTTTTCACATCCAAGCCATGTATAGTCTGAATGTGGTGTTACTGGAGGAAAGCCTATTCCCAAAGGCGCAAAGGGGCTATTTACCCAAAAACACCGCTCTGTCCACCGACCGGATGCTTGCTCAAATCAGCGGCAAAGATATGGTCGACACAAATGGACCTTCCAAAAAACCGGCTGGTCTGTTATCTGTAAGTGGTTGTAAATAACTTAGTAAATTTTTACTCCCACCAAAATAAAATGTTAGTCAAAACCACACAGGCTTTGTTCACCTGTCGAAAAATATTTGGCAAGACTTGGGGCTTCAACTCCAAAACCATTAAATGATTATATTGTATGATGATCAGACCTATTGCGTCCTATGATGCCTATGATTCTACAGGCTAATGCCATAAGAAAATGTAGTACGCTTCAACGACTTGTTTGCATTTCACTTAATGGAGTCATGCGTGTTTACTACAGCTATTAAGACAATCATTGGACTGCCTCCACTGCACATCTACATCAAAATGGTTGCTGCATTAAGTCTCCTTCATATCCAGAACACAAATTGATCGCTGTTATCCAAGCCGAAAAGCCTGCGGCCCTTACGATGATCGAGGTAGCCGACAGTGGTTTTTCCAGACTAAAGCATAAGAAAAGTTTAAGAATAACCCACATTAGCATTTCTACGGACAGCCAGGACACTGCTGGAACTGCCTTAAGCAACTCATATCTCTTAACAGAGTAACATTCTTGGGTCCCTGCATGTACCGGTATCTTCGGCAATGAATTAGCAGACGAGTTTGCAAGAGATGGCTCCGGGCTCCCCCTCGTTTGCCCAGAGCCCTTTTATGGTATAGCATGGGCCTTCGCCAAATCATTGATTCCCTACACTTCCAAAACGAGTCAGAAAACTTCTGGCTCTCTAGCCCATGACTTCGACAACCCAAGGCGCTTACAACTGTACACTGACAATCAGCACTTAAAGCCTCCACATGTTTGACCTGAGACTGTTGGTTGTTTTTCTTATCATCTCATAAAATGCATATCTTTCCCGATAAAGGTACTGGACAAAGGACTATGCAAATTCTGCGTTAATGTCCAAGTATTAATAGTGGGACAGGAAGAAGTATTTGGGTAGAGATTATTTTCCCACGTCGCACATCAGCGGCTTCTACAGCAGGTGCACTGCTCTCCTTCATTAGGTAGTTCGAACCACTTCCTCTTATTTAGGGAACCCTAGGCAAAATAGGATCAAGTGGTCGCAGTGCCGCCCCTCCCTCTTCTTGATATTTCCTCTTACTTATTGCTATTTTTACATAGTATATATATTTAAAAATAGCACCAGAATATTAAAGGCTACTATTAGCTGCTGCAGCACAGAGAACAAATAACTTCGGTGTTTATTGATTAAAATTATTGCAACATAATCCGATGGTCGTAAGAGCTACGTAGGTATGCCAATAATAAAATCCGTAATTTTAAATTGTGGCTGCAACTAGGTATAAAACATCAAAAAAGACACACAAAACAATAGGAACTGGAAAGAATCGGTTATCTTCGGCACATCGAAGTTATATACCATTCTAAGAAAATATTGAATATTGGTCTGATTTCAGTTAAACTTCATCATATAGTACAGAATGTATTTCAATACGGATATATTGAGTTTGGTTTTGATATCTTGAAAATCAAAAAAGTATATATATATATATATATGATATTGTCTTTGACTGCCAAAAATCTGTTGCTAACGTCTTCTTTGCACCGAAAAAATAGACCCCTTTATATTAATAAGCTGACATGTTTTAAATAATTTTCTCCAATTCACAATTCTCGATCTCACAAAGATCTGATAACTTACTTGGGCCATAAATATGATAATTTACAGAAATTAATATAAAATTAAAACGCAATGCAAATGCACAATTGCAAACAAAATGGTGAATTAAAACGAATTAAATTTAGAATAACGAAAATGCAGATATATAGAACAAATATTATTGTTTCAACTTTTTACACTATTTTTATTTTAAAAAAATTGTTTATCTCTGTATTTACCCAAATCTAACATAATATAGTTATTATTATAACTGTTGAGTTTTATTTCGATATCATCAAAAACAAAAAAGTTTTTCATTCAAGTAATTTTCGACTGATTTTTCCTATGGGAGCTATATATCTTTAAAAATCTTTTTTTGGGCCGATCATTCCAATGACAGCTATATTATATTGTGGTCTGATTCGGCTGATTCTGGCATATGTATTGCCTCCAACAGAAACAAGCAACTGTGACAAATTTCATAGTTTGCATAGAAACATACAGACGGACAGACGGACACATAATTTGAGTAAACATGTTAATATGTATATAAACATATGTACACTGCGTTTTGCATGAATAGCACACTAGGCCAACTAAACTTCTATTGCTCATTACTTTTAATCCGTATGAGATAATAGAAAAAAAATATTAAGAAAACAATTTATTGTCTATAATACAAAATTAACATTATTTAAATCTGTTCAGCTCAATTCAAGAATTTGATATTTATACAAAAATAATTCAAAAATACTGATTAAAATCGTTTCACATAAATAGCACATTTCACTTAAAATCTATATATATTTATTTTCGTCTGGGAAAAAATTATGTTAAGTGGTCCTTTATGAAATTTAATATATTATGGGGGATTTCAGTAGATTTCCCTTGATTAAAATTACCTCGTATATTCGACTTTGAATTGAGTCTTATGGGATTTCAGATAATTCAGTTATATTAAAGCCGATGTTAGCTAAAAGGCGTCAAAGATCATAGTTTTAGATAAATACAGCCAATAAATAAATACGGCCATCTCCAAACATTGTCTACTAAATTCAGGTCCAAGGAGTAGGGTGGACAATTCAAAAACCTGTAATTTTTTGAGTTAAATCACGATTTTACCACTCGAAAAGTATGAATATATTGCATTGTCTTGTTTGTATGTCCTTGAAAAATGGCTAAAAGGATCATCAAGTGGAAGAATTTTGTCATATTCTTCTATGCCATAACAAAACAAAACAAAATGTGCGAGAGCGGCGTTCAGAAAAATAGCGGAGTAATTTCTTATTTCGCTTATTTTTTTGAATTGTCTGCGCTGTACTCACATACTTTACGGTGTTTACACACCGCAACCGCATTTTATGCGGTGTTAGTAAGACCGGCACCGCATTTAAAGCGCGTACACTAGTAATGCTGAAATCAAGCACCGGTGCCGGTGCTGTACCACTTCCTGCATTTTCCGAAGAGCAGTGGCGTATAATTCGTTGAAAAAAAACTATGCAGGCATTGACAGGTGCGCAGCAACAAAGCAGAGGCTGACAAAATTCAGACGTGGAAGTTAGTGTGGTTTGTTTTCGAGGTGGCCAACTTGGTTATTTTGCAAACGAATATTTTGACAATGTGTGTAAATCAGTGCCTCGTGTCAGATTTATTTTTAAGGTTAAATGTAGTAAAGCCGCCTGATAAACTTAAAACTGTTGAACCAAAAAGTCTTAATGCATGTTCTCTGTCTGAGCAGACAGCTTAATTAATTTTAATACAGACTAATTTATATTGACAAAACATTAATTATATTTCTTCAAAATTATTCAACTTAAAAACGCGACTGCACGAAATAAGCTGTGCGATTTTATTTGCTACTTTTTTGATGTTACTTGATTTTTTGGATAAGGAAGAATTTTTCACATATTTTGTTAATTTATTTAGAATCTAGAATTATAGTTTGTAAGATATAGCCTCTTAAATAAAATTTTTTTTGCACGAGGGACTGGGACGAGGGACTGTACATTTTTCCAGAGATAATTTTTAACCAGAGTAATCCCCCCAGCTCTCAATATTTTGAAATAGGTTGTCTAGAATAATGTTTTTAGTATTGATTTTTTTTTTGTTAAAATTTAGTTTCAATTCAAAATTGTCTACAAAGCTACAAAAGGTAATGTGTTTTTAGATGTTGATAATATTGCAAAGCTTATTAAATGCGATGAGAAATACGATCACAGATAATGTTAATTCTTGTGGTATACCATTATCTATCGGGACAGTCTTTGAAAGTTGTGCCTACTTTAACATGTTTTTCATATTCGTCATTAAATTTTTTATATATTTTATCATTTTTGCACCGACTTGCTATGCTATCAGTTGTTCTAATACTGCATAAACTCCAATTTTATCAAACGCCTTAGAGAAATCAAGTGAGGCGATTGAAATATGTTTTTTTTTTATCAAACGACATTCAGACATTTAGTTAAATATTTGTTTTTTTTAATCCAAATTGATTTTTAGATATAAGGTTATTGTAGTCAAGGAAGCGCCAAAGGTGCTTTGCAATTATTTTGCCCACCACTTAAGCAAGGCATTGATTGAGGGATATACACCGTTATGAACCGGGTTTGTTTTTTTTCAGAATTGGGTTTTTAAACTCGGAAAACTAAACTGTTTTATAGTTTTGTGGTATACTAATTTTGAAAAGGTTATTTAAATGTTTATTTAATCTATTTTTGAAATTCTGTCGAACCCTGTTGTGTGACCTTTGAGTGAATTAAGGGAACTAAATAACTCGATGGAAGTACTTAGTATTTAATTATTTTTTTTTCTGAGAAGCTTAACGAGATGCTCCGAATTACATTAACAATTTTTTTAAAAAAAAATTCTTAAATCTGGTACATTTTTTTAAAGCTTTTTTTTAAGAGTTGAAGTAGCAGATTTGATCATTACTTAGCAACTATATAACCGATGTACGAAGGCATTACCTTCTCTGAAAACTAATAAATATATCTGTTATTTATTCGTACACATTCTTAAATTTAAATAAATAGTTCTGCATGAATATATAATTTTGAATTTAGAAAATGATGATTTTTTGTGCGGTATTTGCTACGATTTTTTGACTTTAAAATTGGTTTTTTGTACATTTACATAATATCACCAGCGGAGATTTAAGCATTTCAGCATTTGGTATTCAGTTCGCACGCGGGCTGCAATCAAAAAAAAAACACTATTGTTATGATTTTTGGTGACGTTATGTTTTTCAAGAGATGTGTCTAGTCGGCTATATGTCCAATTGTATGCAATAAAACACAAGTTTTCGGATCTAGTCATTAGGGATTTTTTACAGTGTCCTGTACGTCAGCTGTGCAGTTGCAACATCTCTTCAATATATACCATACAAAATAAGTAACCTTTTGCGTCCATATTCGTGCATATACAATGCTGACTAGTTCTACTACATACACTATGATATTGAAAAATACTGGTGGTTTCAACTTATACTTTTACGCATTTAAAAACATTGGTATTGAAAAAGTGTGAAACGGATTGTTACCCCATTACCTGCTTACATCCTGCTTCCTGCGAAATTGCTCCCAAAACTACGAGCACTGCAGAAATCGTATTTATCATACGAAATTACGACTACAGGCTGTGACTGTTCAGCCGAAGATAGAGGTCCCAAGCCATATTCACAGGATGAATTAAATAATTTGGCAAGGGACATTTACATAACTAAGGGAAATGCAGAGATGCATGCATCGCAGTTAAAGGAGTGATATCTTGTGAAGGAAAACATCAAGGGAATTTTTAACGACGACGACATCTGTCTTCTATTTGATGAGTGATAGCGATTATTTCATCCGATAAGAATGAGCAAAGGGAAAGGAGTTGCTTTCGAGAAGTCAAACAGAACAGACCTGTGCGCAGACGAACGCACGATGGGATTGTGTACTTTTGACAAAATAATAACCTGACAATTTAGACAAAATAATAACCTGACAATTCAGAAGTGTAATGCAAATTTATTTTTACGCAAAGAAATGTTTAATTAACTTCATCAGAAACAGCACGAGAGCAAAACGGTTGATGAAAAACGGCGCCAGCGACAACGAGTACGCAACGTCAACGATCAGCAACGACATAACAAGTTAAAGCGGGAGACACAAGAGCGAGGTACAAAGGCAACGCAATGGTGGTGAGTCGAAAAAGTCTCAAGATAAAGAAAAAACGGCTAGCTATATACCCTTGCAATTGTCTCCTAATAAAATTGTAAAGGGCAACTTTGGTTTTGATATCTTAAAAACAAAGTTTTTCCTATTGTAGGTATAAGATATAGTGGTCCAAATTTTAAACCAATTTGGTCAGCTAGTAAAATACAGACTGAGACATATCATAGTGAGTTTGGTTAAGATATATTGATAAACAAAAAAGTTTTTTTAAAACAAACTCAGATTGAAACCGAAAATATATGATATAGTTATCCGATCTGATCCATTTTAGGATATGTACTATATTAATATGTAAAATGCATATGTGCTAAGTTTCATAAACATACTTTAAAAATTTAGATATTTTTCCACACAAAGATACAAATTTGGCAACATTTTTTTTGATAAGACTTTTATAAGCTATTGCAGATAATGTATGGAAAATGAAGAGGTCGGATGTATGTCATTAGATGGGCTTGACATTTTCCTATATTATGCGGGTAGTCGCTTCCAAACCAGATCCCCCTATCAGCAGCAGGTGTCGATTAACTTTAAAAAAGGGCCTATTTATCATACATTTGGAGTCTATTGCGTCGTCTTTGGTAAAAAGTGACGTACATGCGCAGGGAGAGCCGAAAAGTTGCAACCGTCTTGTCGTTACCCACGATATAGAGAGTCATAGGTAACGACAAGACGGCTGCAACTTTTCGGCTCTCACTGCGCATGTAAGTCACTTTTTACCAAAGACGACGCAATAGACTCCAAATGTATGATAAATAGGCCCTGTTTTAAAGTATCTAAATTTTCAAAGTATGTTTATGAAACTTAGTACATATGCAATTTACACATAAATATAGTACATATCCTAAAATGGATCACATCGGATAACTATATCATATATTTTCGGTTCCAATCTGAGTTTGTTGTATGAAAAACTTTTTTGTTTATTAACATATCTCAACCAAACTCACTATAGCTATGTGTAAGTCTGTACTTTACCAGCTGATCAAAATCGGACCTTTACATCATACGCTATATACTTTGAAATAGAGATTCTTTTCATAAAAGATACAAATTTTTCCACATTTTCTGACTTTGGTAAGCTATTGTAGATAATCTTTTCAAAATGTAGAGGTCAGAGATATGTCATTAGATGAAATGACATTTTCCTATATTATGCGGGGAGTCCCTTCCAAATCAGATACCCCAATCAGCAGCAGCCGCCGATTAACTAAAAAAAGTGCCTATTTGGCGTACACTGTGAGTCTATTGCGTTGCCTTTGGTAAAAAGTGACGTCACAAGACTGCGACGCAATATAACAGAACATAATGGTCGTGCGCCTGGCGTAACCTAGTCTTTCTCAATCGTGGTCGTTACCTTTAGCTCTCTATATCGTGCATATGAGCAGACAATCAATATTGACACAAGAAGGGAAATCGTATACCGTAGCAGGCAACATCTTAACGATTATTCCGATCGACGAGGATTGAATATGTACAATTCAGATGTAAGATTCAGTATTATTGGAAATATTTAATGTACTTAAGAGCAACGAAAAGGACACAACGGATTATGTCATTGAAGAAAGCAAACTTCTACGTAAAACACCAGACCGAAACAAGTTGGTTGTATCACAAGCAATTCTCTGGCGCATAACTAAGGCGATAACCCAGTTTGTATAATGAATAAAGGCAGACAAAATAATACCCTGACAAATCTGATTCCAAAGCTGGGTTTCCATTACTGGATGATTTGGAAGGCCTGTAATATTTGCATAGGCTGCTAGGTATGGGAGATTGGCTGTTAGAATTGGGAAAAGGTTTGGGAAAAGTTTTTTTTCGAGTTTGGCGTGAACACGGGTTATGCCAACTTCTTTTAAGTAAAATTTCATAGATTGCGTTGCCGTTTAGTTGCTATTGTTTTCAATAATCATAATTTCAAAATTTAAGCGAGAAAATTTAAATGCAAAATATTTCCAAAAATAGTGCCAAGTGCAGCAGTTTCTCATAAGCTTCTAATGTTCTATAAAAATAACGACGTTTCTTCCAGCTGCACTTTTATTTTGCTCTTTTAAAAAATATACAAGGTTCATGGCAGCAATCAAAGGAACGGACAATTATATAAATCTGCATCAAGAACTTAATTCATTTTATTATTTATCATATTTTTGATGGTGGTCGACCAAAACAAAACAAACCGTTGCTTACCCTCTATAATTCAAAACATTAACTACATATTTTGCTCAATGTGGCAACAAGTTCTAGAAGTTGCGCGATATTGAGATTTTAAAATACAATTGTCATATAAACTCTGTTGGTTAAATTCAAAAATATTTTTTTATTTTGTTTATTAAAGTTTTGCCCCTTGCAATCAAACGATCAGTTGATTGCAAACGCATCCAGTCCAGTAGAAAAACCAGTCAAGATCTATTCCGTTTGTCTGTTATCGATAACATAAATGGTTCGTGTTAATGCTGTCTTCAGGATTAACGATTGTTCAGTTTAATGGAATCTTTCAGGATTCTTTGAAAGTTACCCAGGTTGGATCATGGTTATCCCATGAAGGCATTTGATAAAATGCGGTGATTCAAATAGTTCCAAAAGAAAATGAAGGTGATTTGACGATAGGCCGAATAATGTGGTGATATTTAGTTGTCGGTGGTTAAGTTGTTTGTGGAAGTGTGGGAAAAGCGATGCATATTCTGTAGCAACTTCGTCATTGGTATTGTTATTTCGTCGTCAATTCATCGATTTTGAAGGTTAATATCTTAAACGACGCCTAAACAATGCGACTATGTAAATTCAGAGAAGAGGAAAACGAATTTTTTTTTTTTTACTTTTTCTCGAATTTTAAAATCGTAATAAAAACCACACAAAAAATCATAATTTTCTTAATTAAAATTTTTATATTTGGAGAACTAGAGATTTAAACAGTCATGATAAAACTACAGGCTCACCCATAAAAAAAAGCTAAAGCTAAAATGTAATTTTCGTAAAGAATACTTTTTGTGTGTCATCTAGTGTTTTTGATCTCAGTTGCTTTTGATTTTGGTTTGAGTTGCTAGCAACTACTAAAGATTTTACTAGAGATTTAATAAAATACAAATCTCTAGTTAAAACGTGGTGATTTTGAAATCATCGACTAGAGATATATGTGACACCTACAAATTTGATTTCGGTTGGAATACGGTTGGAAGACATTTCCGTGACACTCCCAATTATAAAATTCTTCTACCTAAGTGACAGACTGACTGGCTGACTAACTTATCGACGACTTTATTGTAGGTCAAACGGTAGAATCTACAAATCTGAAATTTGTACAGTAGATTTAAATTTGTAAAAAATGGTTTTGCAAATTGAATGAATTTGTATGCGACACGAATATGTATATGCATAAAAGTATATACATATGCATAGGAACGTGAGAGTGCAAAAGAGGTGAAAAATATCTCTCTTGAATCGGTCGCTCGATTGAAACATTGCTGAGTGAGATTGAAATAGTGATATCGCTTATGAATAATCTTTAACTATCGCTCACTTACATGGCTAAATCGAATGTATAGATAGCGAAGAATAGAAAGCTGCTGACCTTATTTGCTTATGTGAAACGATGATTTTGTTTATTTTAATTATTAAACTTTATCTTTATTGCGAGTAGATAACCACTTTAGTTAAATAAATATCGACGCTGGTAAAGTTAAATAAGGTGAAGTTGATGATATTATATTTTCTATCCGTGTAGTTAAGCATTCGATTCATATACATATGTAAATATATACACAGGAGCTGAACTTCTAAACTACAGGACCTATCTTTTTGAAATTGTTGGTAGTGTGTTAGTACCACTGCCACGCTAATACAGGGGAAACCAGGAAGTTCAGATATCTAATTATTCGTCGCAAAATAATAATAATTGGTAAATACATATATATGTATGTATGTATAAAGCGAGGTACCGTGAAAATGCGGATTACGGGACACCAACTCAATATCGGCAAATTGGCGGAAAATTTATAAAAATCTCTTTCAGTTATTATTTGTAAACCACATTAGCAAAAGTGCAGTATAGAATGGAACTTAAAAATAAAAGTAATTAAAATGCCAAATAGAAAATTATTTATTGGACAACGTACTCCAGATTCGAAGATCAGCCAAAGAACCACCGCAACGAGAAACGGATAAAACTTGAGCGGAAACAAAGTGCGCCGACAGCTTTAATTTTAAAAGTAGAAATTTTGCAACTTAGGAACCATATGTACACATCAATTTTTGCGTTTTCAGTTTTTTCACAAACAGGGTTCTTACAGACCAATAGGGCCTGATCGACTCAGCTGTTGATGCTGCTGAAGATTGCTTTCCTACGCATCTTACATAAATTTGCACTGTTTTACTATTCCGTTTAAAAAAAATTAAAATATTAAAGGAGCTCTGGAAAGCACGCTGGGTAAGCTATATTATTATTCATTTTATTTACTTATTTTGGTAAGTTTCTTTATACAAATAAACTTTCTTTATAATAGCGATGCGCTTGTAATAATTTTTAATCTATAAGGACTCTTACTGGCTTATTGTTCAATGTTAATAAAATGGTGCTAATAGGTAATCACCACTAGTAAATATTTTTTTATTGTGCATATAACAGTCAGAAATAATAATATTTTAATATATAATTGCTTTTACCTTTATTGCTTAGTCTAATTTGTATGTAATATTTCTAATCATAAAATATTCAAGATACTGTGTAAACAATTCAATTGTTTAGGTACATACTACAGTGCACTTATTTATGATAGACGCTTATACAATATGAAACTTTTGGTTCATTATGTTAAATCCTTTAAAATGCATCCAAGTAAATCGAAAGACGGGGTGTTTTGTGTTGATTGCGGTTTTGTTTGCCTTTTTATGTGGCTTTTTCGTAGGTTCTGACTTTTATTCGTTTTTCTTATCTTATTTTGCGTATCACGGAACTCGTTAAAATCACCTTATATCACGTGACTGCACTTACACACAGAAAAGCAACAGCACCACACTTTAAAATCACAGAGTACATGGACAAGGAAACAACAAATTATGACAGCAAAACATATCGATCACCGGTTTTCTTGGTCTAGATTTTCTTTACGTTCTCAGGTGAAATATTTGAAGCACGGCTCGCTATGGATTATTGCTGTTCTTTATTCACGACAAAAAATCTGCTGCAGACAAACGTCGCAAATTAAACTACACGCGAAGGCAAGGCAATGGCAACTAAGCTGGACGAATTTGCCGAGTCTTGTCGAGTCCATTGCACAGATTTTCCAATCCGAAAACTTACCGAACGCCGTAGTAAAACGTTCGGCTGTCAATACGAAATCTAACACGAATCCAGCCGCCGTAAATTCCTACCAGACTCGTTAAATGAGAGCAACCATATAGTGAGAGAAATAGAGTCAACAAGTATAAAACAAAAATGTGGTGAACAAGAAGTGCAACTGATTTGAGCTCCACGTCGTTTTGAGGAAATATTCTTTTCTAATCTTTGTAATCAAATCTTTAAAATTCTGGAGTAGTTCTTCTGCAGTATATAAACATTCCAAATTTCTAGCACTTTTTTCAACGTTTTCGTGACATAACGCAATTATAACGCACTGCTTTACAATGCTTTAATACCCCTTAATAGTTTGATGGTGGATTGTTTCATTCTCACCGCACTTCCCCTACATGTGCATTACGTATATTTTTATCATTATATTGTATAGTACCCCTTTTGACGTTTGCTTGTTATACTGCTAACATTGACAACAGAATATCATCCCCTGATAGAATTGTAAAACACTTGCATCACTGTTGAATTCAGAATTTTCATTTTAGAGGTTATACCAGGAATCGCATCTCGTTTAATTTTTAAATATAAAAATTGTAAATTAAAAATAAATTATTAATATAAATATCTTATTTCTAACCCAAATTAAATTGTGAAATAACAGCAAAATTTCAAATCTTAATAAAGTATCATAAGATTTTTTTCAACTTATATGTATATTGTCGGGAGCAGGAGCAGCCAGATCACCCTAAATTATATTGTTTGCTTGAATTATGTAAAAACGAAACACAATCACTTATGTTCTCTTGCCTAATGTTAAATTCTCTTAATTCTTTGTTGCTAACTGCTGAGTGGCGCTTGCATGCAGCACAGCCGCTTTCGCTCTCTGTACGATCGCTCGGCAGCCGCATTGCATTTTGCCGTCGGTAAATTGACTTGTAGTAATTGCTAATCTTTCCCCGCGTACGGTTACTTACTAAACCTTGTTTTGAAAGCGAAGCTTGCGTCCAAGTCACTGCTAAATACATTATTTATAACGTTTAAAAACATCGTGTTTTTATTTAAATACATTAAACAAAATAGCTGCTAAAAAAGCTTAGCAGCTCAACATATATTAAAAATGTATACTAAAATTATTTGTCTTATTTTATTTTGAAAGCTAAATTTCAATTTTTAATAACATATCATAAGATTATTTTTCAACTTATATGTATATTAAAAATGTATACTAATATTATTTGTCTTATTTTATTTTGAAAACATACAAATTTGACAACATTTTCAGACTTTAGAAGGCTAATGCATGGAAAACGTATAAGTCGGAGGTATGTGATTAGATGCGCTAGACATTTTCCATTATTATGCGGGTAGTCATGTCCAAACCAGATTCCCCAAAAAATTAGGAAAGAAAGGTTGACAATCTGCTGCAAGACAACGGGAGGTCATAAGCTTAAATTATTGATGATCTGAAGAGAACCAAGCGCTTTTAAAAAGGTTAAACTACCGTTTGAATACGTCAACAGCAGAAATGCCTGAATAACAGTGGATCTTTTTACATATTGGTTTAAAATTTTGAATTTAAAACATGTAAAACGTTACACTAATGAAAAATATTTGCAAAGCAAAGCACATTTACTGATACGCAATCGGTATCAGACATCGATGACAACATATTCGTCATATTTTTAAAAACCAAATGCACGACTCTTATTCAACCAATGGACCAAAATGCCATTAAAATTTTCAAAATTAACTGTCGCAAAAGTTAAATGCTTGTTTTAGCAAAATTCTATATAATGAAAATTGGGATTCAGATAATGGATATCCTCCTTATCTACTTAATAAGATGGCAGCTGAATCTACGTAATGACACTGAAGAAGTCGATTTAAAAAAGTTCAAGCGTGTTGAAAATCGAAACATAAATATTCAATCGAAGATTTCGCGCTCTCAAGCTATATCAGCGATCAATACTTTTATTAGGTATGGCAAAGAACAGAATTTCACAGCATAAAACATATTAGTTTAAAAATTGCTGCAGTCAAGAGCAAAAATAAGTCAACATTAAAACAAACACAAATTTCTTGTATTAATGAAATCAAAACTTAAAAATAAAATGAATATAACAAAATAACAATATTTGATTACGCAAGAATTTGTCGAATATCCTCTAAATTTTCCGCTTATATCCCTAGAATTTATCATGAGAACATCCCACAGCGTTAGCAATGTTCAAAACCATTCAACAGAAAACAGTTGCTTTTAAAAATAACGCCGAAACTATATACCCTTACAATGGTCTCCTAACAAAATTTTGAATACTCTTGCATAGAATAACTCATTTTTGACACAATTGTTTCTATGTTCCAGCTATGTGATATAATGGTCCGATTTTATTTAAACTTAGTCTGATTGTACAAATCGTTATTCGACATCGATATGCCAACTTTGGTTTTTATATCTAAAAAAAACAAAGAAGTTTTTCATACGCGCGCTTTTGACCGATTGTTCGTATGGGAGCTATAAGATATAGTGGTCAGATTTTGTTCAAACTCGTAAATATACATCAAAATGCTGCTTTTTTATAGAAACGAAGCGTCTAGATAATCAGAATTAAAATGATAAGTAGCGCTGAAAATGTTTATGGAAGTTTTAGCTCATGAATTTAAGGATTATTTTGTTTTGCTAGGTATTTTTATGTTTACGCCTATAGAAGTAAACTGTTTTAAGCTAATAAAACAGGAAAATAATTCTCACCTGTTCATATTTGTCTTATTTTCAACGGCCAAATGTTAGTTAGGGAAATTCGTTTCTCCGAGATTTTGCTGAAAGTGAGAATTCCATAGCTATAGTCATGTAACACAATATAACCACATGCACTGCTTTTTACATGTTTCCCTGGCTGTTATATATTCTTTCGCACTGCTTTACTATTCCCAACTATGAAGGGGTACTTTATGGTGAATTGTTTTTATTCTCACCACATTTCCATAAAAATTCCCAATGAAATTCATTACATTTTACATGCGTTTAAACCAATTTTAAAAAGCAGTTTAATCCTCTCAGAAAGTGGTACTCCTAAACGAGGTTTTTTAACAGTCTATTTTGGCGTTTAAGCGCGACGATCTCGCACACATCACCATTTGACGGAAGTCTGATGATAGCAACCGAAGGTTCTCCTCGTTCTGAACACGTTGTGAAATTAAGGTTTAATAAAATTATAATATTATTATTAAAACCGTGTTTGCAATATATTCTTGATGAGGAAGCCTGGATATATATATATATATATATATATATACATATATATTAATTTTATTTTTTTGTAAGCGGGCTACATACACAGACAGGGGTTCGTGCGAGATCTTAGCTCGGGGACAAAAACAAAATGCACAAAGAATATACACATAGTGTTGTTTTTGTTTGCCCTGTTTTTTTTTTTTTTTTTTTAGGTTCCAATAGAATTTAATCTGCATGCATTTTAATTTTGTTATAAGTGCCTAGAGTGGCGCATATTAATATCCTTTTTGATTTTTAATCAAAATTAAAAAAATTATTTTTAAATATTAATAACTAAATTTTAAAAAAATAATATGTAAAAATCAAATTATTTATTTTTAAATAAATTGCATTTTTAATGTTTAAATATTTGTTCACCAAATACATTTTAACTTCTACTTCTATGTAAATAAAATATAAATATTATTCAAATATTTAATAAATCATTGAAAATCCAGGAACATTACCGGCACAGCAAAAGTCGCACAGCTAGTGACAACGAGTAAAAGAGGTTGCACCCTGCAAAATGTAAGCAAACTCGATTGACGTCAAAAAGTGCCACTATGCTTACAACAGTTGCCTATTTTTTAGTCATGACGTGTGGATATAACTTAGCAAACTTGTATTTATTGTATTGGAATTAATAAACGTAGTCCCTTGTATAAAAACAAAAGAGTCTATGAAGTATTTGATTATAATATCAAACTTATATGATGTCATATGTCTAATGTTTACGTAATCTTTTTTTTTTGTACTCTTGACAATTGGCAGATAGGCAGAAAATACCAAAATATTTGAAAATATGCATGCACACGCATACACACACATGCAAAAATATTTGCATTGGTGTGCGACAGGGATTGTGAAAACAAAATCTGTGTTGGACACAGCCAATGAACACCCTACCAGAAAATCCACAACATTTTTGCCATTTTCAATGGAAATAATTATTTTATTTGCTACTTATATATTCCCCATTCAAAGTTATAGACATTGTTACATCATACGTTATATACTTTGAAATAGAGGTACTTTTCATTAAAGATACAAATTTGGCAACATTTTCTGACTTTGGTAAGCTATTGTAGATAATCAATTCAAAATGTAGAGGTCAGAGATATGTCATTAGATGCGCTTGAAATTTTCCTATATAGTGCAGGGAGTCATTTCCAAACCAGATCCCCCTATCAGCAGCAGCCGCCGATTAACTAAAAAAAGTGCCTACTTGGCATACTGTGTCGTCTTTGGTAAAAAGTGACGTACATGCACAGTGAGAGTCGAAAAGTTGCAGCCGTCTTGTCGTTACCTATGACTCTCTATATCGTGGCTCCAGATTATTTCTCCTTTGAATTCGTTGAGCATGATTATTCCGCTGCTTATCTCCTCCACTGTTTAAATAAATATGATCCGCATTGCATTGATCAAAAGTTTAGGTAGACACTTACTATGGCTAAGGTTTATAATTTTGTTTTTTTTTTACAAATTTTTATTTCATTATAATATTTGCAATTTTCTGCTATACCAAACATTTGTTCTTTATTAAAGAAGATTTATGTTAAAAAATTACATTATTTTTTCAACTGGCTTAATTATTATATTTTTATAAGTTTCTTGTTGCAAATTTGGGACTTTAATTACATACAATATTATTGTTTTATTATGAAGTATCGATAAATCGGAAAATTCTAACATTTCTTCGAGAAATAATAACGGCATGTTACTTGACTTAAAAATATTATTTATTTCTTTTATTTCTTCGCTATTTACTTTTACCCATTGTATGGCATATTGTACATTTAAAATTTCCTCTTTTATGTGCCTAATCTGATTTTGTAAGTTAAAAGTTATTTTTTGTTGACGTAACTATCCTTTCTTATAAAATTCGATATGGAATTTGTAATCATTGTTAATTCGTTTAGTCTATCTTTAAATTGGTTATTAATTATGACTTGGCTGTTGCTATTATCTATGAGATTGCTTAAGTTATTTTGCAATGATATTAGGTCGTCGTGATCTGGACTACCTGCGATGTATTTCCATGCTGTAACTATTAAATCTATGGATCTAGTAGTTCTATTGCTAAATAAGGAGGTTGGTGTATTTAACAGAATAAGTTTGTATAACTTAATGGTTCAGGGTATGGTAGGTATTAGTTATTTTTAATTAATTTTCTACATGGGATGCCAAAAAGTTTAGTGTTTCTTCGATGTAATTTAAGTCAATTTTATGTATAGTTCGATTAGTTGTCGTTTGAATTTTACCGAGTCCTTTGTAAATGATTGCGGTTTGTGCGTACGTATAATTAGTTATGTCTATGGTAGCCTTTGTTCCTGTTATGAGACATATTGCTATGGTACTGAAATAAGAAATAATCTTAATTACTTCTTATGTTGCTTTTATGTACTAGTCTGTTTGTTTCTGTTATTAGTGGCGTACGCTTGTCTTCTTTAACTATTTCTTTTTAAACCTGGATGATAATTTTGAACCTAGTCGTGTGTTGATTTTGACGTATATTTCATCACCTGGCTGATAAGTTTTAATGGGCTTTCTGGATTTATTATGTTACTGCAAGTTTTTGTTTTCTTTGTCTTTTAAGCGGTCTATGTTGACTTGTCTTGTTTGTTCATAAGTTTCGGGGTCTGTGGACACTGTTCTTCCAAATAATACTTCAAGTGGGCTTTTATCTGTAAGTGAATGTTTCGAATAGTTATATTCGTATACTGATATTTCCAGTAATTCTTGGTAATCTCTGTGAATTCCGTCTTTCTTTAAAGACCTCTTTATTTCTGATAGTGTCGAGTGGAACATTTCTACTTGACCGTTGACGGTGCTTTTAGTGGGAGGTGAGACAAAGGTTTCAATATTTCAATATTTTGTTGATCTTTGAGCATAAATTTTATTGAGGCCGAATTTAGGGATTGTTCATTATCCATAACAATGGATTTCGGAACGCCGAAATAGAAAAGTACTTCCCTCAATGGGATTCTAATGTCTTCTACAGCTTTAGATTTCATTTGACATGAGCTAATTTTGAGAAATTGTCGATGGTAGTTAGGATAAGTTAGGATATCGATATGAATTATATGTCCTGTATATTGGGGAATAGGTGTTTCTTTCAACTCCGAATTTTTTGTTAATGTCTCTATCTTTTTCTTCATCTTTGGGAAGTAAAACCTTTCGGACGGTTGAAGTTTGTTTTCTTGTGCATTTCTATGTGCTTTATTATGGACTTTAAGAATTTCTTCTTCTTGATCGGACTCATTTGTAAGATCTGTGACCTTGGTTTAGGTAAAACGGACTTTATATTGGCTAAAATTATCAGGGTAAATAGATTGTATTTTTTCCATAATGTCTTCTGTGGTTTGGATACCTTTAATAACACAAGGCACAGAGCAGATAGAACCAAGAGTGGAATTTTCAAAAACAGCTTTTTTACCGTTAACACTTTATGTTAGGATTCAAGCTCGGTCACTCAAACACAAAACACATATAGACAGGAGTTCGTGCGAGCACTCGGCTTGTTATACGCACACAATGCTGTTTTTGTTGCCCAATTGTCTTTTCTTGATATTCGCAGCTCGCAACTCGCTGGCCCACAGACAGTCAATTTTTGTTTGAAGTTCAAATTACTCTTTTCAAAAGCGGGTACTTACATTTTTAATGGCATTAAAATATGCTGTTACTGCAATTAATTTAAGAGATATTTATTTATTTATATTTTTTTATTTATTTTAACATGCACAATGTTTATAACTTTGAATAGGAAATATATAAATAGCCACTAACATAATTATTTCCACTGAATATGTCAAAAATTTTGTGAAATTTCTAGTAGAGTATTCATTGGCTGTGTCCAACGAAGATTTAATTTTCACAGTTTATTATTTATTTATTTTTCCATCTTCTGGGATTTCCAAATAACTTAATTCTTTGAGTTTCGAATCATCTTATATTAAGAACCCAAAAAGTCTTATTTAAAGGCTTACTATTCAAATCTGTCCGAGTTACATCCGGGGTACCGCAAGGAAACTTTTTCTAGAGGCAAGCCTGCAGTTTTGATCATTACTTGGTGGGTGGCTTTAAGTTTCCTTAAAGCTAATGAATATATTTTTAATCATTCATATATTTTCTTACGTTTAAATCACTAGTTTTGCAAAAATAAAGTTTTGAATTAGGAAAATTATAATTTTATGTGCGGTATTTTTTACGATTTTTTTTCTTAAAAATTCGACGAAAATTTACTCTTGGCGCTACTTGAATAGTACATCACCAAAATTTGAATTCAAAGCTAAATATCTGCCAAACGAATAAAATAAGAATGTTAATTTAAATTTTAAATGAAAGACCAATTCATTGCTTATAATTCAAGTAGAAATGGTGTGACTTCTTTCAAAAAAACAGATTAGAAATTTATTTTAAAAAATAGCACATTTTAACTTAATAACAATTTTATAAACTTTTGCGATTTAAACAATAAAAGTAACAAAAGAAAATTAAATTAGGACTAATAATAAGTAGATTTAATAATGGGTTGACTCCCCTTGTTATGGATAACCTCAAGTATCCTGTCAGGAATAGAGTTATACAGTTTCTCTATGTAATTTAAGGATATTAAGGATTAAGCATTCTTAATAGTCTCTTTAAGTTCTTCCGTGGTGAATATTGTTTTCCTGCTTCGAAAACTTTTCTAACCAACCATCGCCAGACATTTTCAATTATATTTATGTCCGGAGAGTTTGGCGGCCAGGTGAGCAAGGTCACATTCTTGGACGGAATCCGTCCATGTTTTTACCAACCATGTTTTTACCAATCCGTTGTGGATTGGAGGGTTATCTTGTACAATCTGGTCTATTTCCAAATATTTGATTGAAGGAAGGGAAAGCTGTCTCAAGTACACATTTGTATACCCGAGCGTCCATACGGCGTCAAGTACACATTTGTATACCCGGCACCTATTCAGGTGCGGAGCGCTCGAAATGAGTTTGCGGACTGTTTTTTTGCTAGCCTGAACTCCATAGCTCTCCCTGATTTTGGCAATTGTGTTATGGGAATTGAAAGCTTCCCTTAAGATTGCTCACTTATCAGCATCAGAGAGAACGCTATGAGTACGCCCCTTCATTTGTTTTCCATAGTTTTCCTTATTCCGGCTAAAAATAATTAAAACTTTACGGCTTCGGTTGATTTTTTTTACTAATTTTACAAATTTTTAGGCCACATTTAAGATAAGCCACTATTTTTGCTTTTTCAGTTTCCGTTAAGGCTTTGCCACGCCCCATTATGTTTTTTTTTTTTAAGTAGAACAGAGCAATTTAATTGCGAACATTTTTTGGTAATTTTATGCCTTACCTTATTTTCAAACTTAATGTGCTATTCAAGTGGCGCTGCAAAAGAAGTACAGTTTCGCTGCATGGAAAGAGAAATATATTAATATATTATATTAAATTATTGTTATTATTATATTAAATATAATAATGCATAACTTTACTCTCAGAGAGAGAGAGATCACACCTCAATGCAAATCGTAGACAGTCAGCCCACGATATAGAGAGTCATAGGTAACGACAATACAGGTGCAACTTTTCGGCTCTCACTGCGCATGTACGTCACTTTTTACCAAAGACGACGCAATAGACTCACAATGTATGCCAAATAGGCAGTTTTTTTAGTTAACCGGTGGCTGCTGCTGATTGGGGGATCTGGCTTGGAAGCGACTCCCCGCATAATATGGGAAATAAATAAATAAATAAATAAATAAAATAAAGTTTATCAAATGATGCAGAATGCTTGTATTGCAATCGCATATTTAACAAAAAAAGTAAATATAATTTGGAACGACATTATAAAACTCATAATGAACTGCATAATTTTGTGGGTGAGGATAGGAAAAACTGAAAATGAACGAAACGTTTTAATTTAAAAAATGACGAAATGTTCCGTAAAAATAACAATTATAAAAGAAAATGCCCAGAAACAGTGGTTTCTGATGCAAAGCTAAAAGCTTCCTTTGCAGTTTCTCTGACATTAGCTAACAAAAATGCGGCCTTTTGAAGATGGCATTTTCTTTAAGGATTTGTGTCTGGAGGTATTGAGCATTTTCGGGCATAGGGATGAACAAATAAGCAATTTGATACAGGAGATTCCGCTATGAAGGGTTTGTTGGGTACCTGTGCAGAAATGTGTTTCCACATTCCACTGCATAACTCACTAACAGGCATTATTTTCTAAAATTTTAAGTCTGACTGAAACAATGGGTGTAGACATTAAAATTATTAATCGAATTAAAGGTGGCCATAATGCGTTGACGCATAGAAAATTTAAAAGTTTCCTTGAAGATCTATACGCAGATTATGGTGATTTGTGTTTGTTTACGGAAGTGCGATGGCTAAGTCGATGCAGAAGTTTAGATTGCCTCTATAGCCTTCGAGAGGAAGTGTCGTCTTTTTTACAAAGCGAAAATTTGGAAAAAGACCAGTGTCTAATTAGTTCGCTTAAAAACCCTATATTTTTACTCGACGTGGCGTTTATGGCAAATATAGTTTTATTTATAAATCAGCTAAATTTGCAATTGCAAGGACAAAATAGGAGTGTTTGTGAAATAGTTTGCTCAATTAAATCATTTATTCAGAAGTTGAACATTCTTCGCGAACAATTAAATAAAAGAAGATTTGTCAAATTTAAGTAGAACAGACGAAATATAAAAATTATATGAAAATATATGGAGGAATATGAAGGGGCGGTAGTTAGACTTTTAGAAGAAATTGATGAAAGACTTGAGGATTTACATCAATTAGATTGGCTTATTGCGATTTTTAACAATCAACTCAAGGTTCCAAGTGAAGTTGTTCCGGATGAGATATTTAGGGAAATTAATATTATGAAAAACGACTTCATGATTTCACTTAGCACAGGTATTAATTTTTGGAGAGACCTTTCCAATGATAAATACCCTTGCAGAAAAAATAAAATGTTTTAGTTGTGTTCTATGTTCTTAACAACATATAGTTGTGAATCTTTATTTTCTTTAATGAATTCAATTAAGCATTCAAAGAGAACAAACCTAACTGATCAACATTTGCCAAAACGACATTGACTTAAAAGAATTAGTTCAATTTTATAATCAAATTAAAAATTTTTTTTTTGTTTTAGTATTGTTTTTATTTGCTGTTAAGTTTAATTTAAGTTTTTTATTTGGAAAAATAAATGAATATTTTTAATTTCTGTAAATATAAAAAAAATTTGTTCAGTACGTGCTAGCGCACACATAAATATAAGTTACTTTTCTTTTTACGCATTGCATGCAAGCAGCAGAGCGCACCAATATAGTCACATTTTTTGGTGATCTCTTTCTGCCGGTCTATGCTCTGATGCAAATAACAACAAAAGTGCATGTCGTTTATGTAAGAGATTAACGAGTTAAGAGCATTTAATTAGCAATTATGAGTGTGTGCTATTCAAGTGGCGCGCAGTGTACATAGCTCCATTAATTAGGCCTTAATAAAGATATTAATCTTTAAAACCAATAAATAACGACGAAATAACAAGATCTAATAGCTAGATATGTTTTTGGCAATATTGACGATATCATTAACTAATTTTTCTGGCCTCTTGATTTTATAAACACATAAATATATAAATTGATTATATATTAATGCAGAAACGACCAAATTAAACGATGTTATACTCACAGTATATTCGTTTTTCGGTGGTTTTGACCGATGACAGGACCCCCAATCTGTAGATAAATGGTCATAAAACAATCAGAAATAATATATGTATATAAATAAATGTTTATTTAAAATAAGATTTTTTAATTGTTTCTTAAGCTAAAACATTAAATATAAGTTTAAGCTTAGAACAATTAAAAAAATGATTCAAGTACCGTTTCTTTCTGCTTTTGGTATTAGACCCATCATATTCTGATTCCAGATTCATTGATAACGTCGTTTCATAGATATTAATTGTTGGTGAAATCGTTCATCGCTGAGTTCACCTAAGTTAGGCGGGAAAAAGTCTAAGTGAGAATGCAGGAAATGCATTTTTAATGGCATGTTTGCCTCAATTTTTCCATAATTTCTTATTAAATTTTGGACAATTCCAACATAATCCTTCCATTTTTTGTTGTCCAAAAAGTGTGCCGTGACTTGCTGGAATGAGTTTTTGCCATCGAAAGTAGTAGGAACATAGTTTTAAAATACTTTAGGGCTTCGCCTTCCCTATCCAATGTTTTCACAGGGTTTTTAATTAGTTCATAATTAGAAATGGAGGGCTACTGATTTACAGTGTGGAGTAATACCTTAAGACTATCCTTGCTGCTGTCCACAAATAGCCTCCAATCCTTGGATTATATGTTTCGCACAGTTCTGAAATAGTCTAAAAATGTCATGACAAGTGCAAATACTATTCTTCACCAAGTATTTTTGGGAAAAAGTATAATGTCCGCTTGTTAAAAAGTTCACATGACGTCTTCCTTTACAAGATTTTGCTCCTTTAACCGCGATGGTAACATCTCAGCATTCCCTTACCAAATCATTCCATTCTTCTTTTCCTGAAAAGTCAGAGCTTGTAGTCGTAGTTTCGTGAGATGTGAACGATTTCTCCTGCGTTTGTAGTTTTGGCAGCGATTTTACAGAAAGCTGAAAGCCACGTGCAGCCAATAGCGGATAAATACATCTCATATTTTTTCCAATACCAATTTTTTTTTGAATACGTAAAAGTAACAATCGGATCCATAAAATTCAGTATTATTTTCAAATCATAGGTATTGAGAATTGAAAAAAAATACAAAAAAAAAAAACGAAATTGTTAGTATTTTCTGAAAATGAATTCATTTTATCATAATATAATGTGGTATTTACTAGTTTTTTTTGTTTTTTGTGATGTGAAATTATTGGTACGAAGTGCAAATAAATGTTGGTGTCCATCTTCTTTCTAACTTTTGCACTCAATTCCAAAGAAATCACTTTGAAGATGAGAAGTTCCAACAGACTAGAAACTTTAGCTATTGCGGCGATTGTTTGCTTTATTTAGAAAGAATCATTATCCTGAAGATTGGCGTATCTTTATGGAATATTTTCGCTTTAATTTTTCCGTAGACAATATGCGAAATTGTTCCTTTAAATATACCAACGCATCACCTTTAAATACACCAACGCATCACATGAACACTGTGAATTTTTTTGTTGGGTGTTTTTACAGATTGCTGAATAACTACAAGATTTATTGTCCGATTTGGACAATTGTATACTTTAAATATTCACAAAGGAATTAAGAAGTATTTAAACGAATTTTTAAAATTTTTAAAAGAGCAAATGAAGTTCACCAATTTTTCAAATATGAGGATTTTTAATGGCTTTAATTCGTATTCGATCCGCATAAACGGCACACCGTTAGAAAGGAGATGTAATTATCTATTTGATTATGTAATACCATTTAAGATCAAATAAGATCTGATGTATATATGAACAAATTAGTCGAAAGACTGCCAAAAAACTAGCTATTTGCGGATTTCTCGAAAACCATTCTTTAAAAAATCAGCGCCCAAAAATACATCAAAAAAGTATATGAGAGCCCAGCTCCCTTGACTAAAAAAAAATTTTTGAACTAGTGTTATGCATTGGCTGTTTTATTCGACCAATTTTTTTAAACTTTTGGGAAGCTCTTTAATTCTGCGCTAGTAGAAATTGTCACAGTTATCGGCGAAAAAAAAAACTGCGTCAAGTTTATTTTGACAGCCTCATCATAATTGAATTTTTTACCATTAAAACTCTTTAAGAAATCGAAACAAATTATAATTTATAATGTCGGGAAAAACCCCTGGAATCACTTCCCAATTCAGCTCCAATAATTACATTAGGCATCATATGTATTTCTTACTTATGAAAAACCTAATTATGTTTAATCACATAAATTTAAAATTTTAATTTAGTCCAAATCAAAACAACAAGAGCTCGACAGGTATACGGACCGCGTCACCAAACACCCCACCCGGGCAAAGAATACTCGCTACCGAAAGGCGACTCAA
The DNA here is from genome assembly GCA_035043045.1 of Hirtodrosophila alboralis. Classification (NCBI taxonomy): domain Eukaryota; kingdom Metazoa; phylum Arthropoda; class Insecta; order Diptera; family Drosophilidae; genus Hirtodrosophila; species Hirtodrosophila alboralis. Next base: position 8,950 of record JAWNNH010000623.1, on the reverse strand, counting down.
GCGCATTTATTCAAATGATTTCCCGAAAGGGTATTGTAAACAGAAAATATTAAAAACATACATCTTATATCATTATACATATCCACCAACTAATTTATTTTCTGTATATAAATTAGTTGGTGGATATGTATATGTATAATAGATTATAATCAATCAATGCTTTATGCTCAATAAAGAAACAAGAATCGGCTATCCTTGACACGCCGAAGCTATATACCTATATATACTATATATAGGACAAAACTAATTTATATCGATATGGTGAGGTTGGTTTAGATATCTTGAAAAATTCAAAAAGTTTTGCATAAAAGAATTAATTTTTTACCTAATTGCTTCTATAACATCTATATTTTTAAGTGGTTCGATTTATATAAAACACATTGGTTCACATTGGTTCACTTCACTACAAGAAGTGGCTAAACACTCTCCCAACGCACTACTGGCGTTTGCCAAATGTATTTAAACTCTTCAGGAGCAAACTCATCAATAACGACCTCAATATCTGGCAACACTAAGGACCAATTATGGTCTATGTGAGATCATCATTTGGTGATCAACCGGTATCACCTAACCTAACCTAACCTAACCTGGTTAGACTGTACAAATCGTAGTTCTGTTAGTTTAATTTCGAAATCTTGAAAAACAAAATAGGTTTTCATACAAACACTTTTCTTTTTCCTATAGGAGCTTTAAGAAGTAGTGCTCTGATTTTGATGAAACTTGGTCGGATTAATCAGATCATAATACTACATCGATCTGCCAAGTATGGTTTTGGTATCACAAAAAAAAAGGTTTTTTATCCCAGGGTTCGACGTGCGACTCGACCTAACAACTTGTTGTTGTAAATGTTGTGACTCATTTCGTTGTCCCATCTTAATTATATGCCTATATATACATGTATAGGCCCTATACCGTCGACTTGAGCAACAACACTTTCGTATGCTTTGTTGTTGCGCTTCTAATCCCAATGTAATTGTGTTATTGTAAGCGTATAAAAAGTTGGGGAGTCCGTGTGAAATCAATAAATATGAGAATACAATTTTTGCAGAACTAAGCTTGGAAATTTACACAATGGCTGTTAAGTTGCGTCCAATCTTAAAAACGGATCAGATGCGCTACTTTGACACTGCCCTTGTATTTCTCCGCCTCCAATTGTGGGAGTATATCTGTAAGAGGTCAAAATCTTCAAGATTTTCCGTAACACTCCCGTATTTAATTAATAACAACACAACACGAGCGGTTTTGATGTAAACGTTTTTAATTAATTAATCTAAATCAATTCGATTTTCCATAAACAGATTACCAGTGTGCATTTTAGATTCCTTCATTTTTAAATGAGAGTTAAGCAAATCATCCATTGTAATTGAAATTAATGTTTTGTTTATGTCTGTATTTTTCAAATTTAGAGACTGTTGGTTTTTATCATTTACTCGCATAAACTGCCTCATTCTATAAACTGAAGCGTTTCGACACATTTCTCGAAGATCTGATCCGGAAAATCCATTTGTAAGTTTAGCCAAACGGTTATAATCAACGCTGTGATCAATTTCCTCTGTTGCTAATATTAATTTTAGAATTTGAATTCTTTGGCTTTCGGATGGGAGGCTAATGTGAAACTGAGCTGGCATTCTGCGAATGATAGCCTTATCTAAGTCCTGTGGGCGGTTAGTTGCGCCCATTACAATCACTGCTGAGTTGGGGTTTGTACTTAGGCCATCCCAAAGCATCATGAACTGAGTTTTCATCATTGCCGTTGCCTCATGATCATTTGAATTACGAGCGCGTAGAAACGAATCAATTTCATCAACAAAAATAATGCAAGGCTGGATTTTGGCTGCTAGGGAAAACACAGCAGATGCAAGTTTTTGCGATTCGCCGTACCACTTATCAGTAAGAATAGCCACATCTAAGTTGATAAACCTCATTCCAGCTTCTTTTGCAGTCGCTTTGGCAATTAATGTTTTTCCGCACCCTGGTGGTCCATGAAGAAGTACTCCTTTTGGTGCTTGCCAAAGTTTGGATGCCTTAAACAAGTTACGATGTCGGACAGGCAACACAACTGATTCACGGAGATCTTGAATAACGGAGTCTAGGCCAGCTATATCACTCCACTTAACAGCAATGTCAGCTGGAACAACAAGGTGTGATGCAATCATCAACTCATAATCAGTAAAGGTTTGTAGATTTACGTTAAAGTTGTCTTCAGTACTAAGTCTAAAAAAAAAGTTTACAATGAGTAATATATACTATATTAATAAAACGTAAACTTACCTTTTCAACTGTTCTTCTGCTAAGAGCTTGGCCTTCTTCTTGTTTTTACTTGTTGGATCTAATTGATTCATCATCCATTTAACAGAGTAATACGTTATTACAGAGGCTATTGAAATTCGTAGCAACATTTGGAACATATGTCCACGGGTTAATTCTGAACCTCCAAAATTAAAATTGTCCATTTTTTTTATCAATAAAATATATTACGTTATATACCACTCTTTTCCTATATTTTGTAATTTTCAGTCACTTATGCCCATGCGTTACCCAAAAAGAAAGAAGCACAAGTCACAAACGTTGGAAGAAGGTGAACGATACCTTTGCAACTATTTTAACAACAATTTGACAATTGGTATCGTTTAATTTTTGGAGACTACTACTAAACGAGTAAGACTAATAAGGTATTCCATTAATAGATTTCAATTTTATTAATTAGATATTCCTGATGTAAACTCACACGCTTTATGTAATCGATATCTCGCAAGCGCGATAACTCTTGACTGGTGTTGCTACTAGAATGGATAGTGTCTGCAATCAACTGCTTGTAAGCAAAAAGAGCGTAAAAATAATTTTTATTGTAGATTCAGGATTATGCAGTATGTCAACATCGGCTGCCCAAGACGTTGTTCCGAATCTTAGATATTTTTTGAGACTTTAGCTTTAGTTTTTATAGCCGATTTTCACACAAACGCGTCATGATTATAATATATTATATATTCATAAGAGGCAGGCACGATAGTTCTTGAATAGTGTTTCTACTGCACTGGATGCGTTTGCAAACAGCTGATTATATGTTTGCAAGAGGCAAAACTTCAATAAACAAAGTAATAAATATTTATTGAACTTAACCAACAAAATTTTTATGTTCAGTTTTAAATGAGCATATGCACCTAATATGAAATCTCAATGTCGTGGTACGACACTTTTTGCAGGTGGGTGCCACCTTGAACAGCGATTAAAGAAAAATATGCAGTTGATACTTTGAATTATAGAAAAGGGTAATCAACGGTTAGTTTTGTTTGGGTCGACCACCATCACAAATATGATAATATATTAGGTTAGGCTATGTTGAACCGGTAAACCAACGTGATGGTTACACATAGACCGAAGATGGTCCTTAGTGATGCCGGATACTTTAGATCGTTAGGAAGCTTTGTAGTCCTCTAGTATTTGAAAGCGCTTTGCAAAAGACAATAGCCCATTTGGAGAATGTTTGGCCGCTTCTTCTAGTGAGCGAGCCAATACGCATTGAAGTATTTGAGCCTGTGTTGAGCGAGTAAGGAAATATCTATATTTTCCGCATTTTCATGAGATGGCCCGACACCTTCTTTTGCCTGCAAAGATTTTATTGCCACTTGGCTATTCACGAAAATATTGATATGTTTGTGTGTTCGGCGCAGCTCTTGGGCTACCTCTGCAGCTTTCCGTAATGCAAAAACTTCCGCCTGGAATATGCTGCAGTAATCAGGCAGCTTGTCAGGTAGCCACAGTTCCGGCTCTGCACAGTACACTGCTGCTCCGACTCCCGAATCCATTTTTGAGCCATCCGTGAATATGTGGACAGTCTGTTTATCTAGTCCCGAGCGCCAGTCGTCCGGTCCCATTAGCGTTATTGTACTTTTGAAATTGGTCAAGGGAGTTACGTAGTCTGTGCTACTCTGCATCTCTCTGCCAATCAAGCAGTGTCCAAAACCTTGGAGTGTCATTTTTCCAGTTGCACAGAGTCGTTGTGCTGTCTTCTGTGCCATGAGTTGTGCTGGAATGTCCAGGGGGTTGATGCACATTATTGTTTCTAGTGCCTTAGTTGTAGTGGACCTCAACGCCCCCGTAATGCAGACTAGTGCCTGCCGTTGAGTCCTCTCCATCAGCTTAAGGTATGTGGATATGGTATATATATATATATATATATATATATATATATATATATGATAATATATTAATGTAATTAAAGTTCTTGATACAGATGTATATAATTATAAGGATGTATATAATTATAATTCATAATGTTCTAATATTCCATATAAATGATGACGTTTCTTCCAGATTAACTTTTATTTTGCTCTCTTAAAAAATACACAAGATTCATGGCAGCTCCCAGAGCACATTACTTAATTATTTACTTTACATTACATTTACATTACTTAATTTACTTTATTATATTATCATATTTGTGATGATGGTCAACCAAAACAGAGGTTACCGCTGATTACCCCATTCTATATTTCAACTGCATATGCATATGTTGCTTTTGGGCGATACTCAAGGTGGCACCCACCTGCTACAAGTTCTAGAAGCTGTAATTCGTACCATAGTACGACCATGAGATTTCATATTAAGTGCATATGCTCATTTGAAATTTCACTGGTAATACAAATTCTGTTGGTTAAATTCAAAGAACATGTATTACCACGTTTATTGAAGCTTTGTCCCTTGCAAACAAATGATCAGCTGATTGCAAACGCATCCAGTGCAGTAGAAACACCATTCAAGACCTATCGATTACCAATTAAACCGGCTTATGCATTAATACCCAATTTCCACCGAAGCCTTAAGCAAACGTCCCCAGCTGGGACCAAAACCAATTTCCATCGAGGTTCCAAAGCAACAGTCCCATTCAATCAGCTGTTTTTTTTTGTTTACTTTGCCATTTTTAATTATACCTTGTTAATAAATTTTGTTTTTCAAAATGTGCTCACTTGAGCCGCTATTTATGATGTCAATTTGCAGCATATACGGGAACACCAGGCTGGTGAATTCAATAAATTGTTGCAAGCGACTTCTATAACGTCGTGTAGATGATACATTTAACGCAGATGTATCCTCTGCATTCCAATGGAGCGAGCATACATATACATACATTCGATATACGAAGATTTTGTAGGTCCAGCTTTGCGACTAGCCTCATGCTATTTTGGGCTGTGACCTTCTTGAGGTCTCGCTGGAAATAGAGTATAATATAGCGATCTACGGACTTTGAAATCTTCTAAATTTTCGATTATTTCATTGAAAACATTGAAGACCTATGCTATTTACATGTTATTATATTTCTGATAGTGGTTGACCAAAACAATTCAAAGTTTCAAAATCGAATTTTTAATTTTGGTGCTGATCAATGTGGCAACATATTCTAGAAGTTGTAAATCGTAACATAGCACGACATTGAGATTTCATATTCAGTGCTTAGAAATTCAGTTGTCATAGAAATTCTGTTGTTATTGAAGTTTTGCCGCCAGCTAACAAAAGATGCATGCAAACGCATTGACTCCAGTAAAACACTATTTAAGACCTACCGCGATTACGTGATATCGATGACAAATCTCGTTTATTTGGAAATTGACTATTACTTAAGCTGGGCTTCCATTGGTGGATGCGTTAAAAGAGTTCACCAATAACATCGAAATTCGCCTTATGTACGTTCAAGACTTATGCTCTTTGCATAGTCGCTCAGGTATGAGAGCTATGCTGTTAGGTATGGGATAAAGTCGAGTTTGGAATGAACGCGGGTTATGCAAACTCGTTTTTGGTAGAATTTCATAGATTGCGTTGCTGTTAAGTTGCTGTTTGTTGTATGTATTACCATGTTTATTGAAGCTTTGTCCCTTGCAAACAAATGATCGGCTGATTGCAAGCGCATCCAAGGCAGTAGAAACACCATCCAAGACCTATCGCGTCAGCCTGTTATCGATGACATGACGCGTTTGTGTGGAAATCGGCTATAAAGGAGCGCATAATGGAAATGGTACATGACAATACACTGATTCATGAAAGTAATAATATTAATCGAAATGTAAGGCTATCGAATCAGATTATTAAACACAACACTGAATATGACGCACGAAGAGAACAAAGATGGCGTTCCCGATGGTTACACGAACAAAGCCAACAGAATACTAAATGTTAAAGTTTTATAAATATTTCTAAAAACAGTACATTAAGATTGCAAACATTTTTAAAGGCCTTTGATAAATGTTGAACTATGTGCAAACTAAAAAAGTATTACGCAAACTAACCCATGTACATTGGTACAGAGGTCTTATATTATCCAAAACATACATATACATACATATATGAAGTTTGGGTGTTCGTGGTGAAAAATACAAAACCGATCCACATTTTTTAAATTTGGAAGGTTCAATATTGATGTTATTGAAAAAAAAAGTGTTCCATAATTGTTCTGAAGAAAACAGATTTTCGGAAACTAAAATAATTTGCATTTTGTGCAAGTAAGTAATCCTAGAGAATAATTTTGTAAAGTAGCTTTACTATTTAAATGAATATATATATATATACATACGTGTATGTGCAATGTACGTACACATCTTTAATGCACATTTTTTATAATTTTTTTTTATTTTCCAAACGTAAATATATTTATTTATCTCACATAAAGTAATATATAAGATTTATATAAAAATTTATTTTATTTATATTATCCAGTAACATTAAGAAGTAGTTATTTGTATAGAGGTAAACCTTTGAGGTTTATGCCTTTACTTAAGTAAATAAATAATATAAAGGGTGACACATACATGCATACATACACAAAATTGCAATTACTTGCATTCATACTTGCGTTAATTTTTCTAAAAATTGTGCACATAAATATTTACAAATGCATACGTGTGTGTAAGTATATATGTGTATGCTTTTGCATTTTTGTCTTGCTATTTACATACAATTTGTAAATACACACGTACGAAATTATATGATTGATATTTTGAATATGTGAATATTTATATTTTGTAAAAATTTTTGTTTTTAATTTAACAATGCGTAGAAAAACATACATACATTAGAACCAAAATCGTTGAACGCTCGGATTCTAGATCTAAAAGTTCTAATTATCTTGTGCAACAATGTAAAAAAAATTCTTGTATCCCGAAATTTTTAGACTCGAATTATATGCAAATATTTAACAAATATTTTGCCGGGACCGTTTTTGAGATAATCGAAAAAGGCTATATATTTGACTTTTCAAAAAGTTGGTTTTGGTTAAGTGAAAATAACTCCGAACATAGTTTATTGGTATTAAGTTGTTTATGTATTAAAAGGTAATAAAATGGGCTATCGACCCGCATTGAATTGAGGATTGAAAAACTTAAATTTTGTTTTATTTTTTATCACTCTTTGAATCTATAGATTTATTAATTGTAAAAACCTTACGCGTAAAGATACAAGGGATCGGCTGGCTGTTCAATTTATTTTTCGAATTTTCCAGAGTTTTAAAAAATATCATAATCTCCCCACATTGGACATTTTTACATAAAAATTAAAATTTTCCATTTTACTCCAAAGCTAATAACTTCTTTATTTGTCGATTGATCCATAAAAATTTTTATTTTTAGAATTAGTAAACCTGCAGATCCAAAGAGTGATACAAAAAACCAAAATTCGAGTTTTGGAGAAAAAATTGCACAAAAAATAGTTTTTTTTAAAATGGGCATATTTTTAAATGCAAAATTTCCATTTCAGTCTTTAATAACTTGTAAGCGAGAAATCTTATTAAAACAGTTGTATTGCAAGTTGATAGGTCATTTTAAAAAAGATAAAGACTTTTATACCCAATTTCCACCTAGGCCCCAGAGCAAAAGTCCCAACATGGGTCCAAAACCAATTTCCACCTAGATCTCAAGTCAAAAGTCGCAATCAATTAGCTGTTTTTTTACGTTGCCATTTTGAATTACAGCTTGTTAGTACATTTTGTTCTTTATTTGAAATAAAAAGAAATATCAATGAGCGTTATAAATTATAATTTATTGGAATTACTATTTATTTATTCAATATGCTTGAACGGCCAGATTGTGCCCTGGTCATACGTGTCCCGCTGCGGATTTCCAGCATTGAGAAATGTGGCCTTGATTAAGAATGTGTTATTACACGATTCTTTAGACTACCTGGACAATATTGTAAACATAGCATAGGATATTTTATCGGTTCCAGGGGATTTTCCTTTAACAGTTGAAAATGCGCAGTCATATTTCACATCAGTGATTTTGATCTCAATTTGTTTGGCCAGCTTAGACGGACGGGGGTTGATAAACTGAAGTGATAGAGTATTACTTTTGTCGTTAATAAATCTGAGATCTAAATTAATGTTGTGAAAGTATGCAGCCCAAAATTTAGCAAATGCGTTGGAGATGTCTTTATGATTGACAATGGGACAGATTGTGGTGTTAATTGACTTAAATTGAGTTGGATTAGATGTACAGCATTATCTTTTGATGTCAGACCACAACTGTTTGGGCGAAGATAATCGAGAAATCCTTTCTGTAATAAGTTTTAAGTTGTAATTTTTGCTTTATCTACATTTTTATCTGAAGTATGCTTATAGGACACAAAATATTCTGTTGTTCGCCTGCTTTTATAATGGTGCCAAGATTTTTGTTTTAGACGGCTAATGTGGGACAATTCCTTGTTCCACCAAGGAGTAAACTTTTTGTGGGGGCTTAGATTGAGGAAAGTGGTAGTGGGCAGCAGTACGAACTAATTTGTGAATGTAAGCTACTTCTTTGTTAATATTTAGTGAGTTTTCTTGATTAATAGTGGAATTTAAAAATGAACGAAATTTCAGCCAATCTGCTTTGTCCGAAAAAAATGTACTATGAAAGGGATACTATGAAAAGGGTTTGGTGAGTGGTTAAAGTTAATTTCAAAGGGAAGTGGTCACTACCACATAAGT
>JAWNNH010000621.1:0-35329 GCA_035043045.1 Hirtodrosophila alboralis | reverse complement strand
AATGACTCGATAAGAGGGGCAGCGAAAGTAATGTAGGGGGACTCTTAAAAATTGAGAGTCAGGGCGGGGATTAGATGTTGACTCAAACTTGAATTGACTTAGTAACTCAATACTAGAAGATGTAGGTTCCACAAGGAACAATATTTCTGTAGCGTACTCATTAATTACAATACTACCAAAATATGTAATGTAATTAACAATTCATATACCAGCAATTTTCTGATTTTACACTTCGCGAATTAAACACTAGTGCTCCTCAGAGAATGCAGGAGGTGGTACAGATTCCACTTCTGATGTGAGATTAACGCTGTTGAAATTCTGGTTCATTTTTGCTTTTATTTAAAATTTTACAAACTTGCTAATCAACGAATTCCCCAAAGACTTGTGCTTCCTTCACTGGTTTTAATTGACTTGCGTTTTTCAATCACACCTTAACAGTCAAAAACCACTCATAACACACATAACCTAGGGACTACGTTCAGCTATAGCTCACTTTGGTCACTCTTATTCCTATGTGACCGTTCTTCGAAATATCGGATTCAAGGCAAAATAACAACGATAAGACAGGCGTTACCAAATACTTCACAATACAATGCCAACTACTTTACGACACGACATATAGATAAGTTTTTGTCGATATTCAAAATTTCTTTGTCGATGAAAATGTGGGGTCGTCTGATTCCCGGTTATCTGGTTGGCTTGCTGGTGGCTGAATATGTCCGATTTTATAAAATACTCAGTTTTTCAGCAATCTTATGTAGGTTTATTGCAGAAATTGGGGTGGATGGGGCACGTGTGCTTAATAAACTTTAGTAAGTGACTTAAAATTAGAGGTAATGTTTCATATATACGTTGATGAAGTAGGAGATTATACTAACATTAGCTCTAAGAGAAAGTAAATTTATCTGTGCACGGAGATCAATCAGCATAAATATATGTATATTAATTAATGTTTTATAAAAACAAGAAAAAACGTATATTTTCAGCATACCGAAGCTATATACCTTTTTCAATGTTAGACCGATAGTTCTAATGGCGGCTATATAATATAGTAATCCGAATTTACTCAAACAAGAACAGGTTGTACATAATTTTCTATCTCTGTCTGGTGAATCAGTTCGAATTAATTGTAACCGCTATGTACATGTCTGTTAAGGATCGAAAATTTTTGTTCACAAGCAAATATTGATTTGGTTGCTGATGTGTTCAAATCGAACATTCAGTTCGAATCACTTGTGACCACTTTATGCATGGCTGTTTTTGATCGAACATTTTTTTCGACAGAATAGATTGATCGAATATTTTGTTGGAAGATCTCGAGTATAGTTCGTGCCTCTCGACACATATATTTATTCTCATACTTATGTGCGTAACATGCTAGAAATTACTACTCAGTTTTAACTACGCAGTTCGAACTACGCACAATACTCAAAATGCATGAAAAATGGCCACGTTATTTTGAAAATCGGTTGCTTTTGCTGATTCCATAGTCAAACTTACACACTTTAACCCCTATAATATAGAGAAATGGCAAGCGCATCGAATGACACATTTTTTTCTCTACATGTGTCATGTGTCTACATGTGGCAACAAAATAATCGAAAAATGAAATAGGCTATGGCGTGGATCAGTTGACAGCTTGCTGTTCTTAAGCTCCTTTTATACAAATTTTAGTATCTAAATTCAGAATCTAAAATTTAAGTCAATGACTCTTGTTCCTTTATATTTTAAAAATATATAATTATATTGTACTTTTATAATTAAGTTAAAATTTTTGTTCGTCTATATTTTTTTATTTTACTTTTATTAGTGCTTTTTTTAAATTGTAATTTTTATTCGCTTATATATTTATTTTTTATTTTACTTTTATTTATACTTTTTTAAATTGAAACTCTTGTTCTTTTATATTTTTAATTTTTAAATGAATAAAATAATAGATTTTTCTTGTTAATTCTATGTTTTAATCTATTTCGTAAAAAAAAAAACACAAGCGTGTTTATGCAAACGTAAATATTTATTTACATGCACAGTGTGCGTTGCTTAAACACATACACATTTGAAAAATCAAGACAAGATCAGTTTCAATCACGATCACTTTCCAATCACCATACTCGAAGCAATCAATTATAATTGATGATAATTATCATCAGATCATTGACATTGTATACTGTTCGAACTCGTTTGGTTTCGAGCATGCAACTCGATCGTTCATATTGGTGTTAAGCGCCGTGTTGGATTGTGAATAAAATTTAAGGGTTGGTGATCGCTAAATAGATTTTAATTGTTTAAAAGCTAAATAGAAAAAGTCCAAGTGTAGGATATGGAGTTTGAATCACATGTTTGCTCCAATTTTTCCTGATTCCAATACAATGCGCACTTTTTAGTTGACCAAATAGTGTTCCCTGACTTGTACTATGGGAAAAAAGTTTAATTTTCGGCATAAACTCTAAATATAAAGCTAAAGTGTTGAAATTTAGCACAAACTTTAGCTAAACTAATGAAGAACTTTGAATTTTATTTTTTCAAATTGGACCTTTGTTCGCCTGCCCCATTTTTGTATTTGTTTAACTAGATTTACATCTGTCCATGGGGCATTAAATTAAATGTTATGGTACAATAGGACGGATTATAATACATGGGTATAGGCGATGATCAATTGTATTTTATAAAAGAAAGGGTCCCCCGTTAGGGAGCTCTGAATGGTAAATCAAGTGGATGGAGCCTCATAAGCCTTTGACGCTGGTCGCTAATATCCAGGAGATCAATGGCTAGTTGGTTTCTATGAACATCCATCCTGTCCAGATGTATCCTGCTAGCCTTGGATTAATATATAAAAATAATAATATTACTTCAGCAACGCAAGGCATGCTTAGATCCCTTTTAATAGTAGAGTTACGAACATAAAAAGGAGCATTAAGAATGTGCCTCTTATTTTTAGAAATTTGTATTTTTGGAATGTTTGAGTATTAGGCTGTACAAAGTTCAATTCCGTAAGTCCAAACTGGTTTAATAAAGGATTCATATAGGAGGAGTTTATTTATACTTGAGAGTTAACTTCTCCGATACAGAAGTCAGGCCATTTTTCGAACTCTAAGTGACATTTGAGTAACTTTCCCGGTGATGTGCTCCTTTAACGTCAGTGTCCTTTCCAATGTAAATCCCAGATATTTAGCCGAAGACGTATGTGCACAATACATTTTGCTTTCAAAAGAATCAAGAATTCTACCGACTACTCTGTGGCACTGCTGGATAGCGGTCTGCCTTTGCCTAAAGACAAATTGGTGATCTGGGATAGTGCGCCTCTTTTCCACTATAGGTGCTAATGTAGAACTTTGATTTTTATTTTTTCAAATTGGACCTTTGTTCGCCCGCCCCATTTGACTTTAAGAAAAGTTTTCAAAATTTTTTTTATATAAAATCTAAATCTTAAGACTTTAAATTTTGTATAAACAGTAGTTAAACTAAGATAACACTTTTAATTTTTTTTAAAAAATTATTTTTAAACGATTTCTCATGTAAATGCTTGATAATATATGCACAAAACTGCTTGATTTCTATTGAATTAATTTAATGGGCATCCTTAAATTTTAATTGTATTGCTGCATTAAACTTCAGGCTGTATTACTGGAGGTACTAATTATCGTATATAAATGTATTTAACAATTTTCAGCAAAAGCATCGCCAAACTACCTTTGAAATATTCATCATCTGATAAACAGCGAAAAATAAAATTAGTCTTACAAAGTGATTTAATATACAAATATCAAGTAAGTAATTTGTATAAATTTATTTATTTAGTTAGTTAATTTAACAGCTTTATATAATATGGAAAAAAAAATTTTCTTAGGTCGTCGAGATCATTTTACATCCAGCATCTAAAAAATGTTGACTGCAAAAATTTTTTCAAATTTATACACCCTGTACACATTAAAAATGGGTAAAGACGTCAGAAAACTGTGCTAATGTAGGTTGATAATGCTAACCCCCAATGACGTAAAACCATTTAAAATTTTTTTCTATAATGGAACTTTTTTTAATCAAATCAAAAAAGTGTCAAAAAAATATTCCTTACCGTTTTCCTGTCCTTTTTATTTATATTGTTGCATTAACTTGGCATCGTTTAAAATATCTATAATTCAATTCGAATGACAGACAGTGGAGATATTACCATTCCATAACATGTTAACGCCATAGCCTCAAATTTGAGTATCGGTATATCACTCACTTCTGTAGTGGCTGCAATTTCCACTTTATTATGTCAGTTGATCAAATATTTAAATTTTAGCTATAACTGCCGCGTAACTGCTTGCCTACACATAGCGTCTGTTATCTTTTATTTACGTTTTCTGTAAGCAAGAGCACTGTTCGCAAGAACATTGTTAGCGAGAGCATTGTTAGCGAGAGCGCTGGAATCATTGCATTCCAACGTCATAGTGTGTGTGCGTAAACAACGGAAGAAACAGGAAAGAACAATCAATAAGCCAACACGTGGTTAGGAACTTTTGAAAGCTCGAATGCATGTATTTAATTCAAAATGCAAAATTCTCTGCCTAGTGAGCAACCCCGTCACATAGGTAAAAAAGTAGACAGGGTACGTTTACAAGAAAATTTATAAGTCGCTGGGAAACTGAGTTAAGGGAGTGCACGAAGTCGAAGCCTTATACACACTATACCAAACTGTTCTGGACGTACGCCGCAATACCCCCCCGTTCACAGTGCTGCTACGAGCACGCTGCCTAACTGTGCAAGATCGAAATCGGCTGGGCTGCAGCCATGTGTTTTCGGTGCCGAGCCCTTCGGAGCTTTTGCTCTTCACCACGACGCAATGCTCGCGCATACGAAGAGCTTTGGCACCCGCTCGCTCAGCCGCAGTCACTCCCTATATATACTGTGACAATTAGCTTATTGCTAATTATTGCTATGCTACTACTATTCTTAAATATTAATTACCATAACTAACTTATCAATAACATTCGCGCTCCTTGCGCTGCATATATTTATACTTCTTATAGCTACTTATTGTGGGCGGGTGCATGCTGACCCGCCGCACACACACACACACCTTCTTCGCTAGCGACTACCGTCCCTGCTGTTTCACCTTATATTCAATACGCCCTTCCTTCAACGTAAACCGGCTGCGGTTGCGTGGTTCGCTCGGTGTAAAGTGCGCTTTATTACGTACATCGGTAACAATCCATCCTTTGTGAATACCCTCCAGGACGCCGGTGCGTGAACCCTCCTACTTTCGTATTTCGTATCAGCTTGCTTCTTTCGCTGGTTTCTGCCGCATGTGCGCATTTCTTCATGTAGCGACAACCAACCTTCCGTGGAGTCATCCTTCATTCCTCGTTGCTCGCTGCCGCCGTTGGTCGCTCTTCCTTAGCTTCTTCATCGCGACGGGATTGCCTGATTCAGTCGGCGAGCCTTTAACGAGCTTAAGTGGCTAAAAGCCGTTGACTCTCGCCTTCCAAACGACGTCCTTGCCGTTGATCTACTGATGTCGGCTGTCCCTCGGGGGTGGGGCGCTGAACCTGACAAGGTCGCTCTTGAATCATCTTACTCGATGGGGACATCTTCTTCATTTTTAGCAACTTTGGACGCATAATCCTTTGACACCAGTGTATCTTCCTGGCCACCGTCTTCTCCGGGGATATCGAGGCCGAAGTACTTGGACGGGAATACTTCCTCATTATCGTCTGCGACTTGACCATGACCGGCCCACTGTCTGTCTCTTGATCTGGCTGATCCACCCAGCCCAAAGTCACCGTACCCAGGTCGAGCACGTCTTCAACCTCTACCCTCTACGAGCGTATCGGCTTACCATCCTGATTCATTTCTTCACTGTCACTATGATGTCCGGCTGCTACCTCTCCTAATTTTAGCTCCACCTGTCCACATTAAAAGTTTGTGCCGACCGTGAACAAAAAGTCCATACCTAGGATCAGCTGATCCAAAATAGAAGCCATTACTAGCAGCTGCATCTCGACTGTCCGCTCTGCCAGCCTAACATTCACCTTTAGCACGCGTTTTATATCCCGGATTGACCCATCTGCTAACCGTATCCAAGTCTGGGTCGTCTGCATCTTTCTGTACTTCATCAACTATTGTTAACTTTCTTGGCTTACCATCCTGTGCATCGCCTCCTCGCATCTGGCTGCTGGTGGACTAGGGATTACACCACTATCCAATGCCTCAGGGACCGGATGCGTTGCTGATCGATGATTGTTGAAGGGCATTCGGGGAGCGCTACTTACGTTCCCATAAGCCGTCGGCGCTTCGAAGTCGATTCGCCATTAACCAACGCGCTGCTCGGTCTATTAAACTGATGCCATATGATATGGTTCGCTCCTCCAGTAGTTCCAGAAATAGCAGAGGGTCTCCTCGTCCGTCAAAACGAAAACCCCACTTTTTGACTTTGACTTCCGGCCGTAGATGCGGCATTGTAGCATCGGGAACGACCATAGGGCGAGTGCCTGACACTCCTCCTCCGGGCCGCCACACCTGCCTCCCGTGCCAGCATCTACCTGTATTTGCGGGACATATATTCTCTGCTCAATGGATCCGCTACTGAAGCCAGGCCGTGTTCCCAAGCCGGAGTTAGCCGAATCGCCGCTGACTCCAGCATCCATAGCCTTGGCCCTGGTATCCATTTGTGAACCGCTCCTTTATATATTTAATATTAGCTATTTTATTTTTCTTCCCTCCTTTTATCGCAGAATTCAATTCACGTCCCGTCTCACGTTGTTCTAAATAATCTAATCTTGCCTCTCTTCTTATTGTTACATGTGCCGCTTTTCTATTTTTTTTTTTTTGACTCTTTGTTTAGTTTCTAAAACTGCTTTTATATTATCGTTTATTGTTTAATTTTATTTATATTCCTTATTATATTTTATAAAAATTTTATTTATTATTTATAACAATTTTATTTATTTATTATATAAATTGAATTTATTATTGTTGTTTAATTATTTTATATTAACGTCATAATAACACTTCTTTCCTTTTAGTATAATAATGTTTATTTATTATTATTGTGTATAACCAACACGTTTATGTGTTCGTTCACTGTCATCACCTTTAATTTATTTTATTCCCTAACTTTATTTATCTTCCCGTAACTTGTTTTCATGGTTTTCTTTATATATTAATAAACACACAAAAAAAAATCTCTCTTTGTTTTTATATACATATATGCCCCCTTTTTTCCAATAGGTTTTAATTGTTTTATTATAATAATTTGTTTAATTTTTATACACACATTTATTGTTTTATCTCTTCAAAATTTTTCCGTATACCTTTAGCATATTATTCATTATTATTTATTATTTTTTTTTAAATTGGTAAGGTTTATGGTTATGTATCATTTTTTAAAATGCAAAAATCTAGCTGGATCGACGTCAATTTTGGAATTTGAAAAATTAAATGTTAAATTTGTTGGCTGGTTAGATAGTTCTATTTCGACTGCTGCCAAGCAAGTCTCTTCAGTAACCTTTATATTAGAATTTATTTGTGTTCAAACTGTCCGTATAAGAGTGGTGCCTGGTGGGAATCGTACTCGATCACTGTCGTTCGTTAGGCGGATGCCTTATTCACTGAGCTATCGGTCCCTACGTCATCCCCGCCAACTAGTTACTTACATCAACAGACCCATTTGTAAATTCTAATTTCTAAGTCTGCGCTAACAGCTATTTTTTTGCTCACTTATCCAAGTTCCTAACTGGACAATTCTATTTTTAAAATTATCCGTTTTAATAAACCCGCACATATAGAAAAACTTCTCTTTCCGTATGTTTATTGTGCAGTTAACCTAAGTTTTATTTATTTTGTTGTTGGCTGATCTTACATTTTTAAGACAGTCAGGTTGTGGTGTTTTTATTATAATAACTGTGAAAATTATTATGAATAATAGGTTTTTAGTGACTTTTGGTTTTTTGTTTTTCAAGATATCTTCATACTGTGATGCGGGCCAACCTGCACCCGCCCACAATAAGTAGGTATACGAGGCATAAATATACGTAGCGCAAGGAGCGCGAATGTTATTGATAAGTTAGTTATGTTAATTGATAGTAAAGAATAGTAGTAGCATAGCAATAAGCTAGTTGTCACGGTATATACAGGGAGTGAGTGGCGGCTGAGCGGGTGTCAAAAGCTCTTCGTACGAACGAGCTTGCGTGGTGAAGATCAAAAGCTCCAAAGGACTCGGCACCGAAAACGCATCGATGCAGCTAAGTGGACCATGACCAGGAGAGTCAGAATTGGGCGATTGAACTGATCGGTTGCGACACGTGCGTACGCGGTAAACGAGAATTGGGCCTTTGACCTCGGCCTTGGAACTTCCTTACAATACAAAACCCTTTTCATGAAAATGAAGTGTCTGCGATTGTTCCTATGGCAACTATATGATATAGTGGTCCGATCGGTCTGATTTTGACATACAAATATGATTCATACATTATCAAGCTTCATCTGTGCCGAGTTTCACCAAGATAGCTCAAATATAACGCCAAAAACTTTGTATAGAAACAGACGGACAGACAGACAGACGGAGAGACGGACATGCCTATATCGACTCAGCTATTCGTGATGACCAAGAATATATATACTTTATGGGGTCAGAGACGTCTCCTTCTATGCGTTACACATTTCGAGACAAAATTATAATTTCCTTTTGCAAGGGTATAAAAAGACTAAGTTCGAATAAAATGGAACCACTATTTATTTATTTATTTACATGATTAATTATTATACAAAAAATAATATAATGACCAAAAAAAAAAGGAGGTAGTGTTAGCATCTTCGGCCATCGACTTGACAGTTAAATTATATTCTACTTAGTATGTTGTTGATGTCTAAAAATTTGATTATCAATTTTATTTTATTGCGAGTAAGTGAGGTAAGAAGAGAGATAGGTTGGAATTGGCCGAATAGAGAAATCCTTATATCATTAAGTTGCGAGCAGGTATCCAATATGTGTTGCATTGATAGTTCTCCCCCGCATTAAGGGCATCTGGGTTTAGCAGGTAGTCGTGGGTTAAGGCTTTGTGTCCAGTTCTGAGCCGGGTTATAACATTGCAGTGTCTTCTGTGCCATGAACGTGGGTACCGAATGACGTCCTTGTTATGATGAAATTGTTTAAACCCATGGAAATAAGTGTCCCATTGTGTCATTTTCTTCCTTTTTAGTATATCCTTAATGTTTCGCCATAATTCTTCTCTGACCCCAGGGATGGCTGTCAGGCAAGGAGATTATCCTGCCAGTTTAGCCGCTGTATCTGCAAGCTCGTTACTTCTCATGCCCATGTGACCAGGGGCCCAAAGTAGTTTTATTTTGCTAGCTTGTTTGATGCAAAGATGTCGAATTTCGCTTATAAGGCTGATTTGGTTGTAGTTGTTATTAACGGCATTAAGAGTAGAGAGAGTGTCGCGTATATTATGAATTCGCTCTTAAGCTCAATGGCATGTTTAATTGCCTTTAGAACAGCTACAGCCTCGGCGGAAAATATTGAAAAGATTGCAGGGAGCACTCCTGTTGAGACAATGGTTCCCGATTGGCTCACGACTCCGAAGATAGTGGAGTGAATTGTTTTCGATCCGTCACTGTAGAGCCAACTCCAGTTGGGGATTTTGTCCGTTTCGGTAGCTAGCATTTGCTAAAATACACTTTCGCGTGTTTCAGATTTTTTAATAAGTGGAGAGACGTATTCACAGTGTGGTCCTGTAGTTGCCAAGGAGGGGATGGGCTGATTTTGTCTCAGGAAGACCTGCTTCAACTAAAAGGCATTTCGTCAGAGTTGTGGGGAAGGCGTCAATACTTCGCCGTAATGCTGCATGGTATGCGAGGGAAAACAAGTTGATGTTGGATGGTGCGCACCATCCATAGATTGCCAGTCTAACGATGTTTTTTTACAAATATGGAAAAGCTTACATTTGTTTAAAGTAAGAGTGGCTCCTGAGAAATTGTCCCATTCTACGATATCATTAAGTATTTGTTTAAACTATGGAATAATAAGTTTGTATTTTTGCAGTTGCTGAAGATAATGGCATTATCAGCGAAAACTGAGAGTTGTATTTTTTTGTGTTTTAGTATTATATTATCGAAAGAGTGGAAGGCAATCATGAACAATACCACTGAGAGTGGAATGCCGTTATGTAAAAATTAGTTAAGGTATTATTACCTCTAACACGGATGGATCGCTTGGTCATGAAGGCCTTAACGAGGTTGAAGATCTTAGGACCCACCCCCACCGCGAAAGTTGCTCCAATACGGTGTGAACTCCAACGCGATCAAAAGCCCTTTCGAAATCACAAGCCAGGATGGTAACATGATTTCTGGTTGAAAGGGCGTCCGACGCGTAATGATGGATATGCAATAGTGAATCAGTGGTACTGTGCTGCTGTTTAAATGCAGTTTGGTTGGGGTTGATCAGCTTACTTTTGGTCATAAAACACATGATTCTTTTGGCAAGAATTTTTTCTAGAGTTTTGCTCAAGCAGGAGAGTAGGGATATGGGACGGAAGGATGATAATTTCTGGGAAAGTTTTTTTGGCTTAAGGATTGAAAAATATTATAGCCGTTCTCCAAGTATGCGGATAGCTACCCGCATTTAACATTTTCTTGTAATTTTCTAACAGTCTTAGCTTTCCCTCTATTGGTAAGTTTCGAAGCATGGTGTACGAGATGCGGTCATAACCAGGAGTTTCCCTTAAGTGTGCTCCAGGGCTGATTCTAGTTCAATCGATGTGATCTGAGATTCAACATACCTAGCATCTGAGGATATGTGGTTAGGCGAATATACAAAAGAGAGAAAGTTTTCTTTATTTACTTTATAAACATTAGAGAAGTTTTTATCACTTAAATAATTGGACCACATAGCTCCGAATGCATTGCATTGTCTACCGAATTTTGTAGCTCTACATTATTGTCTCTGATGGATTTAAGAGGGCCTGAAAGGATTCCAACTAATTTGTTAACATCTGCCCATATTTTTTTGGTTGAGGAAAGTGGGTTTATGTTCGAGGTGAAATTTTCAATTGGCATGGTCAGTTTTGAACTTAATTATAGGTGGAAGTTTTTCAGGTTTAAAATGTGTCAGAAGATTAATAGTAATAGGGAAATGATCACTCCCGTGTAAATTATGGTCAATGGACCATATGCTGTATGGTACCAGGGTTGCAGAGGCCATACTCGGGACAATGTTAGTTAAGGTGTTGTGAGTAGAATGGTGGGTGGCTGAGCCCTCATTTAAAATAGGTAAGTTTGTTCGGACTATGAGATTTCAGCTTGAAACCCGTTGAAATTACGAGAGCAGGACCCCCAAAGCGGACTCCAAGCGTTAAAGTCTCCGACATAAACTATCGGTTTTTGAGCTGCGTCTACAATATTTATTAAATCTGTGGATAATAATATTTGGTTGGGGGGAGAGTTATAAGAGTTAAATATTATCATATTCGGTTGGCATAAAAGCTCAATGCCCATGGAGCAAGTGGATGAGATTAAATTGATAGTTTTGTGTGGGATGTTTTGCCGTATAAGTTTACCAACGCCATGTTTCGCATGGAGAATGAAAGAATTATTAAAAAAATAACAAGTAAATGGTTTGGTAACTGGAGCTGCGACTTGAGTAGTATTACATTTGACATTAGTCTCTTGGAGGTATATAATACCCGGATTGGTTTGTTTAATTAATAATATTAGTTCAATGTAATTGTTAAAGTTTCCTTTTATGTTCCATTGTAGGATTGTAAGGGTCATAGTTTGGAAGATATAAAGTGGATATTATATGCAATGAAAATTTTAACTTCTAATATGTATGAATCATTTATAGAGTCATCTGATATGATGTTATGTTTGAGTTAGAAATATTTTTAGATTGGTTAGTTTTGAGTAGTTTTATAATTTAAGCAGTTTTAGGCGAGAGGCCTGGGTTATCATAGTCAGCAATGACTGTTTCGTTTCTGTTGTTTACGTTTTTTTTTTGCTGATAAGACAGACAGATAAGATGTTGAGAAAAAGCTCCGAGACCTATCTTCCACACTTCCTTTTTATACATTCTCTTTAAGATTGCGCATTATCGCACGCGATGACCATGTTTCTGCCCTGATACCACCCCATGTCCTCACACACAGGAAGCGGGCCCGGGTTCTCCATCATCTCGTCGATGCTCTTCATTGCCAGTGCAGAATCCACCCACTTCCACTGATTTTTCGAAATCCTGCCGTCCGGTTCGCTCCTGTCAAATACGCCGATCAGAATACGAACCTTGACTATGTCGGTCAAGGACCTGCTTTGGACAACTCTGGACCTTTTGGCAGTAGGTCCCGGTTGTTCAAAAGAGCGCTGTCTTTTCGGTTGCGCGACTTCCGTTTGGGAGCACAGCTTTGGCCCACTCCACCTTTTTGAGCCATTCCTCTGTCGAATTCGCAACTGTGCTAGCACTTTGGCGCTTGATAATATGTGCTGCGTTTCTTTTCTCCGCATCCGAGAATTTCTTGCCATCGGCGCTGGTTGACGGCACCTCTTCCGGTTTCCCCGTGCCTGTGGGAATTTTTGACTCAATTTTGAGTTGCATTGCTTCCCTGGCTACGGGTACTGTGGGGTTGATGCCGACCACACCAAGTCCGGGATGGAATCTTAGATTCACCCCAGCACCTTTGGACGAGTAGCAGGGTTCCGGTACTGTCTTCACTGCCTTTTGCTCAATCGGGATGAACTTTTGAGCCATATCCCTCGTGATTTGTGTTGTTGTTGTTGTTTTCTTTGCTTGTTGTTGTTCTTTGTTGTTATTTTTATAAGTGTTCATTGCTTATAGTTCCCACGAGCTGCTTAGAAAGGATGGTCCACCTGCAGGTAAGGCTGTTTAATCCGTAGAGCGCCAGGTATTCGGATGCTCCGCTTGAGACTGGGCTTTCTTTAAAAGGGGCACCCAGCTGGGTTGACTATCGGCACGGGTCGCGTAACACCTTAGTCCAGCCCTTTACCTCAAGACCGTATCAATAGCTGTTTACACAAGAGTCAGACTATCATTAAGCCAACAAGACAAGACCACTGGAGTGTTATTACCAGTCGGCACCCTCGTGGAGTGTTCAGTCGTAGTTTTTTGCCAACCCTATTATGCGGTCATACTCTATGTTATTCACTCCATAAAAAACCAGTAAATCTTATTTATTTGCCAGTAAACCAGTCGATTAATACACTCTCTCATAGTTAGGATTACTGATCAGAACGGTGAATTAGTTAACTTGTGTGGGAAGTTTTTTTTAGTTCACTTAAACCTTAGACCACAACAATGATCATGTACAATCAAAATGTCTGGGGGCCTACTCAACCAAATAGTTCGAGTTATGCAAAAACCATCAAAAACTATGTTTCCTTTAATGGACATGAATATAAAATCCTAGAAAATTCTGGATGGTTCAATGATGAAAGGACACTTGATAGTTTAAAAGGATTTTTAATTTTCAATACCTCTAAAAATGATGCTTGGATTTGGTGAAGATTTCATTACGATCATACTAAATTCTACAAATGAGCTGCTTTTCTTATGACTAATAATATGAGAGATGTGTTTCATAAAAATATTGGAGAAGTTGAAATGAAATGAGTCATTAACAAAATACTGTGGAAAATACATCATGCTACCCTCAATGATCAAACAAAGCTTCAAATGTTTAATCAGTGGAAGCTTGTTACCGATAAATTTTCGTAGCTGGGATTGTTATCTGAATTCAGCTTTATCAGAAAACACTCATCATATGTGGAATGTTAAGCTAGTAGCTAATAGGGAGCACACTCGCTTTGCGATTATAGTTTTTAAATTGGATGAAAAAATTATTCAAACTGAGCTTGCAAGCTTGTGATTGTGCATTTGAACTCTGAGTCGTATACCTATGGTGATATGAATATTAATTTTGGTATTAATCGATTTGCCAATTTGTATGAAATGTATTCAAAATTTCAGCAAATTGATCATATGAAAGAGCTTCAAGTAGTGCCATCACCAAATGAATTTGAAACCACTCCATTTATTGGAGTGGTCTGCGAAAAAACTAAAAATTTTTCTCTAATAAACATGGACAGGCGCACAATAGTGGCAAAAACCGTGGATAGTGACTCTGAAAGTCACTAAAAGTGTTATCATTTCAAACCGATTTATGCTACTTTCCCTACGTCCACTTGAAATGTTGACGGAGAGCGATGACAGTAAAGATCTGGGCGATCGACCTAAGAAATCTTCCAAGGACGACTAAGTGCTGCTTAAGCCACCAACAATAGTTTTGGAAGGGGCTGTCAATATGCTGATGCAGGCATCAGGATGAATTCCACTGCTAGCAGCTGAAATGCCGGTCATATAGAATACGTGTACAAGGCTTGCATTACAGCACACTGCATAGCCACATCAAGGACGAGCTGCAGATGTTGGGACATAAGATGCTTGATATTCACACGCCCAAGCGGCGCAACGAACCAGGCATCCCTGACGCCGAGCCTATAAATATGTTCTTTCTGAACATTGTCCCTGTTGCCAACAACAAGGACATCTTGGCTACTAAGTCACTTTGCCACTGAGGGTTAGAGTTGAACCCCTCCGTAAGCGCACGGCTATTGTTCAATGGCATCGGTGCCAGCAGTTTGGACACTCGGCCAAATATAATCGCAAAGCGCTTATTTGTGTAAAATGTGCCGAAGAGCATCAAGCCACCAATTGTACTTGACCAAGAAGCGAGTTATGCACGTGCTACAATTGTGGAGAGTAGCACCCTGCTAACTATTCGGGATGTCCGAAATATCAAGCATTTTTGCAAAGATCCAGGCTTAAGCATGGCGTGGGAGCCACTCGAGAAGGTGTCTCCTATGCTGACATGACAAGAGGGCGTACACAGGCCAAGCAGCAACATCAACAGCATGAGCGCAGAGATCGAAGCCGCAGCCGATTGCAAGCACACCACCCAGCTGTAGTTCTACAGAGTCTTAATGAGATAATTAATTCCCTGCGCTCAGTTCAAGAGAATCAGATGGAATTAATGATGATGATGCTGAAACAGCAGCAGCAACAGACACAGCAGCAAGGGCAAAGCCATAATGATGCCGCTGCGCATCTAGTGTGGAACGCCGATGGTTCATTCACGAAGCTGCTCGAGCTTGATTGCTTCGTGCGGCGACACGAAATCGATGTCTTGTTGCTCAACGAGACACATTGCCGAGAAAAGGGCGTGCCAAAGCTGTATGGGTACGAGGCCTACCCTGCCAATGACCCAAGCAACCTACCAAGGTTGACCAAGCAAGAGGAGGAGCAGCGATCCTAGTTAAGTCCTGCCTGGTGCACTTTCCGTCAAGACGTGTAGCCACTAGAAAGGTACAACTTGCGTCAGCAGTAGTCGAAACGGCGCTCGGATCCATCAGCTTTGGAGCAGTCTACTGTCCCCCGATGTTTGCTTGGACTACAGTTGAGTTTGATAGAATTTTGGAACTGCATCGCTCGAAATACATCGTTGCGGGCGATTGGAACGCGTCCCACTGGCTTTGTGGAGCAAGAAGGTGTAGCTGATCTCATTCTGGGCACGGAGACAAACGCGCTAGCAACAGGTGGCCCCACGCGGTATCCTCTTGGCATTAGAGACACACCAAGCTGTATTGACTTCGTCCTGACGAAAGGCATTCTGGGCATCCATGCGCTTAGCTTCGACTACTTGCCATTAATAATAACGCTGGATGCTGCTGCGATGGCATATCCAAAGACACAGCGACTTATAACCAGGCGTACAAACATAGATGTTTTCCTAGAGCAACTTGAGCGTTCTCTGCATCTCAACATTGTGTTTGTGGATAAACTTAAGACTGCAGCAACATTAGCTACTCGTAGTCCGCCCCGGAAGCAGCAGGTATTCCGCTTACTCAAGAGAAATTGCTACTCATCACCGAAAAGCGACGCCTACGCATAAGGCGGATGAGGTCCCGCCATCAACTGGACAAAGCAGCATGGAATAGAGCGCATGGTGTGCTCCAACTTGCATTGGCTGACCACAAAGCTGCATGGTTTGACGCAAGGCTAGCCAGCACTGGCACAGAGAGGGATGCGACACTCGCTGTGGAAGGCTACGTGTGCCATCAAAAGGAGGTGCACCAGGAAAGGAGCTCTGGTTGATAGCAATGGATCATAGTGTCGAACAGATCTGGAGCAAGCAAATGAGTTTGCAAAGGTGTTTGCACCTTGCCGAACGTTTCCGGCCGCTTGAGCTTGACACTCCGCAGCAAGTATGCGAAACGCATGGGAAGCTAAGCCAAGCGCTACAAATGGAGTTTCCCATATGATCCTACGCCCCCAGAGAGATAGCGAAAGTGATTAGTCGTCAATGCGTAAACAGAACGCCAGGTCTTGATACAATTTGTAATGCCACATTAGAGGCATTACCCAGCCGAGCGATCCTCTACTTAGCGCTGATTTTTAACGCTCCTCCTTTCGATGTCCAAGGTGTTTAAAAGAATACTTGCTGCCAGGATTATTAGGTTTGCTGATTCTCGAGTAATTATGCCTGATCACCAGTTCAGGTTTCGAGCTGGCCACGGCACTGTTGAACAACTACATCGGATTGTCGACCAAATCCTGGTTGCATTCGACAGTAACAAGTAATGCAATGCTCTCTTCCTGGACATCAGGGAAGCATTTGACCGTGTTTGGCATACAGGCCTACTGGTCAAAATTAAGGACATTTTTTGGGTTAATGCTGTCGTATTTGTTAAATAGACAGTTTGCGTTTCGCTTCCATTCGGCAATATCAAACCACATGCCGCAGCCAGATGCTAGGCTTGCTGAGGCTACAATGCTAATCACATTCGCATACAGATCATCCAGCCGACGGTGTTCAGGTATACGCTTTTACATGTGCGCAATGACCGAGACGCTGGAACATTAGCATTAACAGTGGCAAGTCCGCCAATGTAAGCTTCACCCTGCGACGCAGAACACCGCCTGCTGTAATTATTGAGGAGATAGCTGTCCAACAGGCCAACTCGGCTAAAACCCTTGGAGTCATCTTGGATCGCAGGCTAACCAGGTGACAGCGATAAGGACTCGCCTACGAGCTGCGGTGGCAAAGCACTTTTGGCTTCTTAGCCCACGCAGTAAACTTTGGGTACTGACTTGCAACAGCCAGATCAAGAGAATTCTAGACTTGTCACTGCCTGTGAGAACACGGTCCTGCATAGGGACCTTAACTTGGCCAAGTTCTTTGACCAAATAAACAACTACTTCAGTCGGTACAACGAAAGACTGGTGCGCCGCAAAAACCGTCTGGCAAATAACCTGACCAGAAGAAGACCACCGCAAAGACTCAACAGGCGTCAGCCAAGAGATCTCGTACTCCCCAATCCGAGGCCAAGAAGTACCAGACGTTAATTTGTTATTGTTATTGTTATTTATTATTGTTATTGATATTGTTATTTTTTATTTATTTTGCTTACAACTGAATAAGCTAACCCTAGCGGTTAGCCGGTGCGCATAATATAATAATAAAGCCATTGTTCAGACATCTGAAACCAACACTACAGAATGGTCTTGTCCTGTATGCAGCGACATGCAAATTGATTTCTCACGGATTTACAATTCCGTGAGAAATCAATTTTTAAAACTTTAAAATGTGGCTCAACTTCGCTCCAGCGATTTTGACTTTAGTATTGAGTTGCTAAGTCAATTTAAGTTTAAGTCATCATATAATTTTGTTGTTGTGACTAACACATTAAATTATAAGTTCATACTTGTAGTGCTGGGAATCCAAATATAAAAATAAATAAATAAATAATTCTTGCCCTAACTCGCAATTTTTAAGTGTCACCAATATACCTTCGACTCCATTGGCAACTCCACAGTACCTGGATGTTTCGCCAATTTTGTCATTATCCCCCTCTCCAGGCAACCTCAACCTAGATAGTATATCTCCTGCCCCATCTCCAGCGGCGACCAATCCTACTATAGTTTCTGCCCCTCTTATCGAGTCATTGGTGCGGGTGGTACCAAGCCCGAAAAGTCGTCCCCCGCGCTCCAGCTCCTATTGAAAGTAGCAATAATGTTGCACTACTTACATATATCCCTACTCTTACTGTAGTTGCCCCGCGTATACTTGCGAGTCAGTGGCAAACTACATTTCTAGTCACAAAGCAAATAGGCTAAAAATACCCACAAAACTGAACTATTGCATGCTTTTGTGCAACATAAAAAATGTTGCGTACTCTTGTGCAACATAAAAAATGTTGCATACTCGTGTTCAACATAAAACAAATGTTGCATACTTTTGCTGCAGCGTGAATTGTGTTTCCGTTAAGTCCGGCACCCTCATGTGGGCTGTGTCTTCACTAAGCCTCCACCCTCCGTTACTCCTTAACTCTTTACTCTAGAACTCTTATAACCCTACTACTTATACCGACCCACTTTATAACTGCTTACACTAGCCTACAAAATAATTATAATTTAGTAAAATTACAAATGTTTTAATATTTTTCTATTAGAAATTTGAATATTTTAACAATTTCAAATACATGTTATGATTCTCTTGAGCAGTTAAGCCAATACTATAAAGTCAACGTTTTTAAACAAAAATTATAATAATGAATTTACATATAAATCTCATCTCGAATAAAAATTTTGAAATTTGAAAAGAAATAGAAAGACATGGTAACAAAAAGGAGTTGAAGAAGATTTTTTTGGGATCTTCTATAACAAATTGTACGCCAGAAGATCATGGTTGTGAGGGTAAAGACCGCGTGTGACCTCTTCTTTTTAATTTGAAGTTTTGGTTTATTCTAGCGTGCCTGTGGAAGGTAGCGGGCTTACGTTTATGGAGTATAGCTCCATCCAAAGGTCTTATAAATTTAAATCTGTAGTAAAATTAGTTATAGGCTACCATAAGAACTTTTCAAAGCGACCCAAAAATAAATGGAGAAATAAAACGGTTATAAAAGTAAGATATAACCGAAAGGTCGATGCCTTTAAATTAGGTATCCTGCGCTTAGTGTGCTGGACACAATTAAACCAAATAATGCAAATTTCCTTTCTATCCACAGCCTAAGATCTGTGTGCTGTCTGATATAGTTATTGCTATTATTGCACGAATTGCGTTCACTAAAATGAAAATTTAATTAAAATCACAACTCACACAAATTTTTCCAGTAAGGCAGCTGGCAAACCAAATCGAAAAGAAAGGTTATATTCGTTGCCAATCTATATTTATAAAACTCTTTGTCCTAACTGAGACATAATTATCGTGCAATAAGACGGGGTTTTTTCATACTCCGACTGGAATTGGTTAAAATGGGGAGGCAAAGGGCAAAATTGCTTAGTATGAAGTATTTGTTTTTTGAGCTATCTTATCAAAACTCACATATTATTGCTTACTCATTGTTACATTTTGCGAAAATTTGGTTAAGATCGGATGACTTTATCATAAAGATGCCATAGTAACAATCAGTTGCAAATTAAAATTTGTATAAAAAGGTTTGTGGTTTTTTGAGCTTTCTCACAGATTGTGTATTTTTTACTAATTGTTACATTCTGAGAAAACTTGGTCAAGATCGGTTGACTATATCATATAGCTGCCATAGGAACAATCAGATGCAAATTAACATATAATGTAAAGAGCTTCGTTTTTTCTAAGCTATCTCAACCAAATTCACAGTTTTGAATTTTTCCCGCCAAATCTGATTTCTTTTCTCTAAAGTCTAAACTCCAAAACTTTAGAACGGCGATTAAAATTCTATTAAAATTTTATTGTTTATTTTGTCTGCACGAGAAAATACGAATAGAGAGAGGGGAGCAAAATGGATAAAAAGAAACTAGGGTTCGACCCTGTTCCCTTTGATCGCGACGCCCAGGCTATATCTGTTAGAAGTGTTCCCTAGAAAGTGTTCCCAGAGCTTTTCTCCATTTTTTTCCTGTGCTAGGAGCGAAGTTAACTGCGCTACTAGTCAGCACTGACAGTTCATGCTGTCAAATAAAAACTGACTGTTGAGTTTGCGGTTATTTTTAAATTACAAAATACAAGCCATTACAAATTCATCATGTATTTTGAAGATATAAAATAAGACTAGACAAGGTATATTTAACCTCAACTGAAAAACTATTATTATGTCACTCACGCTTTCACATTCTTATGTTCCTGCTGGCACGCAAAAATTTTAATAGAATTTTGAAATGCATACATACATACATTTTATTTTGAGTCAAATACAAATGTGCATTGTCAGCAAATAATCGCAATTGATGTGCTGCTTCATTTCCTATATTATGAGGGGGTCAACTTTCTTAATCAGTTTCTCCAATCAGCAGCAGCAGCCGATTAACCAAATAAGGTCCCTTGTTGCCATAAATTTTGAATCTTTTGCGTCGTGTTTCGGACACTGTGACGTGCACGTGGCACTACCTAGTTTCGCTCAATCGTGGCTCCCTGAATCGTGCAGAATACGCACCCTGATGTACGAATGCATAAGCAAAATCGCTATTTCAGTAGCACTCAGCTATGTTAAAACCGAGATAGAAATTAAGAGAGAGAGAGAGAGGTTTCTTGCCTATTTACACACATACATGAAATGTTTATAGTTACCCAGGGAAAATTTAGGTAGAAGCAAGTAAGTGCGAATAAGTTCTTCTGTCATGCAATAAATTCCCGCTGGGATGCTAATGAATACAAATACACAAACAAATACATATAAAATTACCAATTTTCAAACACAGTTTCCGAATATAATTTTAATTTTCACGTGTGAAGCATATGTTCACAGGAGTGAGTGGCCTATGATCAAGCAGTCTCACTCACAATATATACCTTGAACGTGAAATAACTCATGAAAAAAGGCAATCACTCATGTTTTACTCATACTCAATTCTTAGTGAACATTGTTTGAGTGAGTGAGTGATAATTTTTGTTTTTGTGAACGAAAACATCATTTAACTCATATTTATTTCAATACATTTAGAGTGCATTCAAAAAGTGAGTCATTCAATGAAGATCTCTGATACGTGCTGATACCGATACCGCAGTTTTAACGTCGCTCTGCAAGCCTAATCATGGGTTCAGAACCACAGGGCTGTAACGCAATTATGATCGTCAGTTATGTTCAAATTTAAATTTAAATATAATTCGAGTCGCAACATCCCGCCCACCGTAAAACGATCACGGGGTTTTATCCAAGACGTCAAGAATAGCTAGCTTAGATATGGGTCGCTTCAAAATACCTGTTGATGTTTGTACCTCAGCTTTTCTGATTTGTCAGTCTTTAGCTCGTATAGGTTGGGTAACCACGGCACTTTTCCAACTGCCTCTGGCTTGATTCTCGTCACAAATCAGAACCACGTCTCCAGCGTTAATAGCCTTAACGGGTGTAAACCATTTGGTTCGTCTGGTCAACGTGGGTAGATTTCCCTGTTCCAACGTCGCCAAAAGCTGTCCTTTAACTGTTGTGCTATACGATACTGCTTGCGAAAGCAATGTCTACCGCCCTCTCCAGGAGTCTGCGTCGAATTCATTGTGCCCAGTAGAAAATTATTAGGTGTCAGCGGTTCTTTACCGGCACATGTGTAAGCGGTCTACTATTAAAAATATTTTCCGCCTCTATCAGTAGGCTTCTCAGAGTCAACCCTTGGTGTATGCTCTTTCAGTGTAACCTTTAACACGCGCTTCGTTATTGAACTAAACGCTCCCAGCATCCGCCTGAGCTGGGATTGCCTGGACAATTAAATTCCCATTTAATGTCCTGTCAACTCTTTTTTTACGAATTCACGGAAAATATATCTTTCGTCTTTTTTATTTCGTTATTCAGAATACGAAATTTGTGCGCATGTCAGATCTAATGACGCTCGGAATACCTCTTCTGTTGACAAAGTATATTATCACCATGATGCATGCGTTGGAGTATAAGTCTTCCAATAACTCCAAATGAGTAGCTTTAACTTTAATTTAATTCCGGCGGCGAACAGTAACGAGTACAGGTCCAAAATTGTCGAGTCCAGTAAAAGAAAATGGTCGATTATACGGCGCCATGTGGTCCAGTGGCAGTTGTCCCATCAACGTAGGGACTGGTTTTGCGCTTCGATTCTTACAGAATTGACATAATGTCTTTACGCGCTTAACGGTACAAAAAATTTACGAAAGATTTCGTTAACAATTAACTCGTCATTTTGGTATTAATATATCTCGTGTCCCTTCGGAAATATAACAGGCTGCATCTTATAAGTCTCGACGTCGTCTTAAGTATTGCCATGCCGCCATAGAAAACGCAAAGAATCCTGATCTGACTCTTTGACTCGTACCTGCAAAAACATCTCTTCTATATCTGCACACACAGCAACAAAGACGGATTTTCATCTGGACCTTCTAGCAATTTAGTACAACGTAATACCATCTACCGTAGCTGTTGCATCAAAAACAAGTCGCATCTTTTTGGGCTTCTTGATATTGTAGACGCCGAAGTGTGGCAGGTACCATGTGCGGGGACCAACGCGTTCGGCTTCGTTCTTTGATAGCTTTACTGCATATCCTTTGCTTACCAGACCCATTATAGCCTTTTCATATTAATGCTGCTTATCAGTATCGCTAATCTGGTTTTCAATTGCCCACAATCTTTTTAACGCCATATCGTAGCTGTTGGGCAATTTAACATCATGTTCCGACCATATAAGTCCAGTTTCGTAAGCGGCGTCCAATTTTCATTAAAGTTGACTCTTTCTGCCGTCTGCCAGTCCACCTTAGAAGTGTTAATGCTACCAGAGAATGTAGCGCTGGCCTCTTGCCAAACCATTACCAAGCGCTCCATTTTGAGCATGTGCGCTGCCCGCGCTAAATTCTCCAGTGCTACTCAGCGTGGCTCGGGAACCATGGACACATTGCCACGCAGTGCCTGCATTGCAGAATTAACTTCCCGTTTGACTGCTTCTTTTATGTCCTCCTTCATAGATGCTGTTTGCACACTCAATTATTCCATAATTTTATGCATAATGCCTTGCATAGATGCTGGAATCTGCTGATTCTCATCCTCACTGCAGGCCGTTTTATTGTCTACAGTGCTCATCTTACTTTTAGTAATTGCCGTCGATGTCGAAGTATTTCGCAATGTTTTGCCGCCTCGCACATCCATTCAGCTCCAGTGATCTTCTTGTGTCTGAGCGGGACAACCGTATATGTCGCCTCTGCATGTAGTACAAGCGAAGTCAATTTACACATCAAATGAATATCACAATCTTTGAAATATGAATTTCTTTGAAATTCCCTTGAGTATACTAGAATCCAGTGATCTAGTGTCTAAACGAGACAACCACATGTCTGCAAATCTGTATGTACCCGATGTATGTAAATATAATTCGAGTCGCAACACCATCTATTTACTTTTAATTTTTAAAATTTTTTAATATACATACCCTAAGCCAAGTCTGCTAATTATTAAATAATTATAAAATCAGTTATATATTCACAGTCCCGAAGATGTTCCCTATTTTAATGCAGTGGGGTTTCTTATTGCAACCAGGCCCACTGTGCACAGTTTCAATATTGCGGAGATACATAATAATGATGATGTTATTTATGAAAATGTTCATCAACGAATGTGCAAATTTCCGGAAGAAAGCTACAATTTAAATTTTGCTTATAGGTAAGTAAATAAGACTGCTTGAAATGAAAAATATATAAATATATAAAACTCTTTAACCTGACCAAGTGATTGGCGTCTCACCGGCAAACGGTAGAAGCTAGAAACCTGAAGTTTGTAGTAATAGTTCCTATTATATCGTAAGCCGGCGTACTGAAAAATCTTTATTAAAAATATATTCGGAAGTTTGTGAAAAATCAATTTGAAAATTGACAATTTTATATTTTGTCTGCTAGCATTCACTTGCTGTTTAGTGGGATTTTATTGTATGACTTCTTAGCATAAACTAAATTCACATTGGATTTCAATGCATATTTGTATGAATTTGTGTTCATAGATAAAAAAAAATATCTGTGTCTCAATTTCTCTGTCGGCCTTAAAATAGCTGAGCACGATTGAAGCAGAGATATTACTTATGCATTCGCACCATTCTGCACACAGCTTAGACTATAAATTTTAGAGAGACTAGGTTATGCCACACGCACGACAGTTACGACCGTTACTTTGTGTGACGTTACATCAGCCGAATCACGACGCAACAGACTGAAAATGTATGGAAACTGGTGACTCGTCGTGGTGGAAAACATTCGACAGAGAGACTCACAATTCTATTTTGTGTGAATTTTGATCTGATAGTGAAGAATTTCTCCTAATAGACAATGATATACTGACAGATAACTCAGACAATAATATGATTATGGATTGTACAAGTAGCTTAATTGACGAAAACAGTAAACGGTAAATGAATCTATAGCTGCAGACGCTTGTGAGGTCCCCTCAAATATAGCATGTTTAAAATCAATTGCAAATTTAAAGAATTTTTCCAAAGATGACTACATTGCGTTCGAGCATTTAAAGTCGACTCTTGGAAGACAAACAAAAAAGTTTATGTCAATCGACCATATCAGAATTCTGTAAACTATGAATTTCGTACAAAAAGGGTTGAAACTTAGTACTTCATATATGTAAATATATAATTAATTAACTAAGTAATTGTTGCTCTGTTTTCAAATATATTGACAAGGGGTTAGGTATTGTTGTCTTTTATTTTGTGTTATTTTTATGAACATAATGTGTAAAATTTTTGCATTCATATCTACTTACAGTAGCGAACAAAAGTCTACTTACGATCTCTTTTTCTTAAATTTAACAAGTTCTACAAGATTTAAAAGAAGTTTAAATATGCAGGTTTGATTTAAGTCTTATTATTGTATAACAAATAACAAAAAAAACCGTCTCTAACATTAACTATTAGAGTTATTCACTTAAAATTGAAAAATGGCACTGACAGAAGTTTACGTAGGTTTATTGGTATTTGCTATTTTTTCTACTAAAACATCACGGTTTCTAATTTTATGTGTATACTTTGTTACATATTATGTGTATAGTTTGTATTTTGCTAGATATTATTGCACATAGGCATTTTTAAAAGTGTTGGGAGTAATCCACGCACTGGTCGTCCGCAGAAGCTTAATTCAGAGACGTATCTTTCATTCAGAAGTGAATCAAAATCCCAAAGTTCATGCCACTTAGTATGAACAGGACATAGCTGAGAAATTCGAAATTGTTGTTCACCCGCACACAGTGACAAGGACTCTCAATGTCGGGAGCAGCAGCAGCCAGATCACCCTAAATTATATTGTTTATTTTGAAATATGTAAAAACGAAACACAATCACTTATGTTCTCTTGCTTAATGTTAAATTCTCTTAATTCTTTGTTGCTAACTGCTGAGTGGCGCTTGCCTGCAGCGCTGCCGCTTTCGCTCTCTGTACGATCGCTCAGCAGCCGCATTTCATTTTGCCGTCGGTAATTTGATTTATTAGTAATTGCTAATCTTTCCCCGCGTACGGTTACTTACTAAACCTTGTTTTGAAAGCGAAGCTTGCGTCCAAGTCACAGCTAAATATATCATTTATAACGTTTAAAAACATCGTGTTTTTATTTAAATACATTGAACAAAATAGCTGCTAAAAAAGCTTAGCTCAACATTTGGGGGCCCGGCGAGATTACAAAATATTTCGCGAGTGTTAAGTGTTAATTAAGTGCATCTAACATCACAAACAAATTCGTTCAATTAAATAAAATAAATATATAAACATATTTCAAGATAATTAAATAAGCAAATACGAGTGCATAAGCCTACAGTTTGTGACCAGCAGTGTTAAGTTCCGTTGCTTGCGATCGCCACGTTGTGTTGTTTTTGCATTCAGTTTCGCTGCCCACGCAAGCTTGCATACATAGTTACCGTTTCGCAGCTGTTCATTCTTGGCGTCTTTTATTCCGCCGTTTTTTGGTTGCATTTTGTGCAGAGAGCACAAATTGACGCTCGCTGTTGCTATTCGGTTCGTTGCCCTTTGTGCATACTCCCGCGCAAGCAAATACAGTGTGCCAAAAAGATATTCGCACACTTGCATTTAACTATTTCTTCGTCTTGACATTCGCTGCGTTGAGTTGTTGGTTTTCATTGCCTTGCCAGAGCATACAAATCCGACTTTCCATTTCGTTTAATAAAATCAAACAAATATGCAAAACGGCGAATTAAGCAATGTGCAGGCAAGTAAAATGTCTTTTCTAAAACGAAAAGTTGCTGCACTGTGTAAGCGCGCTAAGGACATCGAAAACGAGTTGTCCAGTGAAAAAATCAGTGACACTTCTACCTTGATTTTAGAAGCGCGCCGCAGATTAATTGATCAGACAAAATCTGCATTTAACGCCGCTCATGACTCTCTGGAAGAAATTGACTTTGATGAGATTGGCAGCAAGTTGCGCGATGATTTTGATGATTCCGTTGCCATGGTAGAGGCACGCCTTCATATAAATCTTCAGCAGCGCCAATCCAACGCCTTTTCTTCCAGTACGGTCGGTCGACACGATGATCCCGCGCATAGAACTGTGATAGTGGCCAATCGATCGATCGCGTTTGCCGGAGATAAAGTTGCCAACTTTTTCCGGCGCCTATACGGAATATGAGGATTTCATTGCCATATTCGATTCCGTCGTTGACAATGATACTGAGCTATCCAGCATCGAAAAGTTTCAACACCTGCGTTCATGTCTGGCCGGATCAGCGTTGGATGCGGTTCGATCGCTATAAATATCTAGTGAAAATTATCGAGTGGCACTAGATATTTTAAGCAAACGATTTAATAACAAGCGTCTTGTTTTCCAGGCACACATTAAGGAGATCCTGGGGCTAAAGAGAGTGGATTCGACTTCTGCAGCAAAACTTCGGGAATTTTAAGACATGATAAATGCGCACATAAGGGCTCCGCAGACTTTGGGAAATTCGGAGCAAATCTCAGGCTGCATGATCATTCACCTGTTGCTGCAAAAGGTGATTTTGCAACGCAGACCAGATGGGAGGAGAGTGTGTCCATGGATAAAATTCCTACAGCTGATGAATTCTACAGGTTTTTGGAAAAACGCTGTCAGAAGCTGGAGAGCGTGCAACATGCTATGGCCTCTCATGCGCCTAGCACTCAGGTGGGAAAAACCAACCCAAATCTTAATAGAATGTCCCTTGTTGCTGTTCAAATTAACCCAAATGGTTGTTTGTTTTGTGACACTCTCGGTCACAGAATTTACTCTTGCAGCAGATTCGCAAGTTTGTCGCCTGCTATGCGTCTGAAGGAAGTGAAAACGCTTGCTCTGTGCTATACTTGCCTAACAGAAGGGACACAATTCTAGCTCATGCAGTTCCAGCAGCTGCCGTCAATGTGGCAGTAAGCACCATACTCTACTTCACCTTGATACACGGCATACGGTGCCTCAAAACCCTCCAGTTGGTTCCTCTACTACACAAGTTGCCCCCTTACCTCACTCATCCACTTCTCTGGCCGCCCAGGATTCCCATTCTAATGTCGTGCTCCTGGCCACTGCCATTATCCTTGTACAAAATCGTTTTGGATCATTTGTTCCCTGTAGAGCTATACTAGATGGCGGCTCTCAGCTGTATCTAGTAACATCTCAATTCGCTCATGAGTTGCATCTAAAGAAATCCCGTTCAGCAGTCACGGTTTTCGGTCTTGGAGACACACACGTCCATACTGAGGGAGCAACCGTCAGCTTTGCATGCACTCACGAACTTCCGATTATTCGGCAAGCTTTCAAGCTGTTATAACTCAAACCATTACTCACAGACATCCTAGTGTTGCCATTGACACAGCAGACTGGAAAATGCCCTCCAACCGGCCAAATAAAACTCGTTCCTGGACTGCCAATTCTTCAGAAGACTCGCCTTGGTTGGGTAGTTTCAGGTGGAGTGATAGATCAAGTAGTACTACACTTTTGGCAGCACAGAGCCTTCTAAAGGATACTGATACGCAAATTGATATTCGTCTGGATGAATTAGTTCGTCGGTTCTGGGAAGTTGAGAGCTGTGAAGAATCTTTGGTAAAATTCAGTAAGGAAGAGCAGCGCAATGCTCGAACACGCTCTAATGGCAATTCATTTACCGTATGTTGAGTACCGAGAGGCTGGCGAGTACTGGAACAAAACACTGAAAACGGATTATACATACTCGGAGCTATCGTCACATCGTCGTCAGCTGGCGTCTGGCATTGTGGCCATGCCGAATATGTCGCGTCGCAGCCTGGAGCATCATGATGAGCGTGTCAATTTTAAGGTTAATCAAAATCCAGCCCAGGAGGAGTTCATACGCCGTCGCTATCAGTCGCAGCAATACACGCATTTGAATTACGATTCGGGCGCTGAGGTGGACATTATCAATTTTGGCCAGCAGCAAAAGCAAAGCTATTGGCTCATTCGTTTCATTGGCTTCCTGGTGAGCAGCATGAGCATCGTTCGGAGACTGAAACCAATGCGTATCACAATTATTACGCTCATCAGCAGCGTCAAAAGCAGCTTGGCATCTTGGTAAGCAGTTTGTTGAGCCTATGGCGTAATATTTTTATTAGCATTGCATCTGTGCTGAGCCTGGACACCTGGTTGCATCAATATGGCAATGCGGAGAACAAAACGAAGAAACTTTTTCTACTATTGCTGTTCCCACCAAAATCCCTGAATCTAAACACATCCGACAATGCCACTAATTTTGTTGGGGCAAAAAACGAGCTGAACGATTTAAAGGCACTCCTGCTAAGTGATCCGCATATGGAGGCAGTTCATCAATGTTGCCTATCAGAGAGTATAGATTGGCAGTTCATTCCTCCTCGCTCTCCGCAATTTGGTGGACTGTGTGAGGCTGCGGTTAAGACTGCCAAGCATCACTTTTATCGTTCTGTTGGTCGATGTATTCTAAGCTTCGATGAGCTGCGCACCCTGGTCTTCCAAACATCGGCAATAATTAATTCTCGCCCATTACTCTCGCTTTCAGAAAATCCTGATAGTTTAGATGTTTTGACGTCGGCGCATCTGCTATTTGGTGGTCCTCAAACAACAATCATCGAACCTGACTTAACCAAGCTTAACTACAATCGTTTAGATGGCTGGCAACGCATCACCCAATTGCAGCAAGTTTTTTGGGCTCGATGGCGTGAGGAGTATTTAACTCTCCTTCAGCAGCGGTGCAAGTGGCGAACTCCCGACCGGCGTCTAATGGTTGATGACTTGGTGCTCGTAAAGGACGAAAACCTGCCGCCCATGCGTTGGCCACTAGCTAGAGTGGTCACACTAATCTCTGGTAGAGATGGCGAGTACCGTGTTCCTGAGCTGAAGACCGTCATGGGCATCATTAGAAGAGCCGTCAACAAGTTGTGTCTACTGCCCTTTAATGACGTTGTTGAAAGATTGAAATATGTAAAAACGAAACACAATCCCTTATTTTCTTGCATGCAGCGCTGCCGCTTTCGCTCTCTGTACGATCGCTCAGCAGCCGCATTTCATTTTGCTGTCGGTAATTTGATTTATTAGTAATTGCTAATCTTTCCTCGCGCACGGTTACTTACTAAACCTTGTTTTGAAAGCGAAGCTTGCGTCCAAGTCACAGCTAAATATATCATTTATAACGTTTTAAAGCATCGTGTTTTTATTTAAATACATTGAACAAAATAGCTGCTAAAAAAGCTTAGTAGCTCAACACTCAATAATAAGGGATTTCACTCTAGAACTCCCCGCAAGAAGCAAGAAAAACAAGAAAATTCGCTTAGAGTTTGCAAAAAAGAATTTAAATTTAGGGATTGACTTCTGAAAACATGTTCTATTTACGGATGAGTTCAAATACAACATATTTGATATGACGGGAAAGCCAAAGTTTGGAGAAAATCCAATACTGCAATGGATCCCAAGAGCCTAGTTCCGACTATGAAGCATGGCGGTGGCAGTGTGATGGTCTGGGGAACAGTGGCAGCCTAAGGCGTTGGAAATCTTGTATTGAATAAGGGCATTATGGATGGCTTTTAGTACAAAACTTAATTGGAGTGCAAATTAAATCCATCCGTGGAAAAGTAATGCCTAGAAACAAACAGGATCTTCCAACAGGACAATAATTCCAAGCATATGGAAAATACTTTTAAGGACTGCCTACTGTATTTTTCTTCACTGCAACTGAAATGACCTCCACAAAGAACTGATTTGATTATAATAGAGAAGGTTTGGGAAATTTTGGAGCGAAAGATCCGCAAGCACGCTATTAGAGGAGCTCCAATACTAAAAGAGAAGTTGCAAGAGGAGTGGCAGAATATATCGCGGGAAGAGCTCGACAATTAAATATCTTCAATGTCCTCACGATTGCAAACGGTCATTGATGCCGGTGGTAAATCAACAAAATCTTAAAATCGGTTATTTACTATTCTTTTTTTATATTATTATTACATTTTTAGTTCGTTAGTACAGTTTTGTCAGAGCCTTATTTCAGTTTTAAGTGAATAACTTTAAAAATTAATATTAGAGAAATATTTCTATGTTATTTGTTATAGAACTTGATAAATTTAAGTAAAAGGACTTAGACCACTGTATATGTACATAAATAAAGTGACGTTTTAGAATTATCAGCTGAAAAGCCTTCAATCTCTCTATATCCGAAAGCCAGCCTTTCAGAGAGCCAATGCTCATTAAACATTAAAAGCCAGCCACACTAACATAAACAATCGACCATAAAATATAAACAATTGACCAGCGCGGTCACCAAACCAAAGATTTACGCAGTCAAATATCGAGCCCTTAGCAGCACTCGAATTTATTTCTTAAGCAAAATATGAATTTCACAAGAAAAGAGCCAAATGTTGAGCTCTGATATTCCTAGGCAGCATCACGCTATTTTAGATCTTAATCTGTCCCCAAACTGTACGCAACAGTCTTTAAAATACAAATAAAAAGTTAATTAAGTTCTTAAAGTGTTTTAAATCAATTTATTGAAGTGGAAACGTAACTGGCACAGCCGGTAGAATAGTTAACAAATAACTGCCAAAATGTTATCATTGAACAATTATTCTGCGAAACGAACCTAACGCTGCAACTAGGGTCGTTTAAGCAAGCATCTCAATTTAGTATTGTTCTTTGGACAATTGAGCTTGCTTTGTGGCAAATTATAATCATCACATGTTTACGTCTGGGCGTTGCAAATCTTTTGATCCCTCCAACCCTTATTCACTGCAAACTCCTCCACGCCGACACATTCAAGGGCG
The DNA here is from genome assembly GCA_035043045.1 of Hirtodrosophila alboralis. Lineage (NCBI taxonomy): Eukaryota > Metazoa > Arthropoda > Insecta > Diptera > Drosophilidae > Hirtodrosophila > Hirtodrosophila alboralis. The sequence goes on along the minus strand of JAWNNH010000621.1, from coordinate 4,119 downwards.
TGCTCCATTCATTGAACGTTATTGAACGGTTAAGTGGATCGCAAAGCCCGGCACCGTTTTTAAACCAGGTTCAACACATTGTAGAACAGGATCTACCAAAATGTTCCCCATCTCGTTACTGGAGAAGCGCAAAGGGTGGTGATCGACACAACCCTATATCCTGGCCTGCATTACGGGCGCTGGTCATCGACAACTTAATACATGTACACCATATATACGTAAGCTAGTTGAATACTTAAAGAAAATTTCATATCACTGAAAGTAAAAAAAATAATACTGGAATGCATACAGAACTAATACTAGCATAGATACGGTTATACAAAACAACGGACATTAGTACACTTTTAGGGTTAGAGAAAACTGCTAAGGTGTCTACGATACCGAATTTAAACAAGATCTGTTAATAGTGCTAATCCAAAACAACAAACTCAAAACCAAAAGCAATTGCAACAAACATCTTCTCAAGCTAATAAAAATAATAATACTAATCAAAATACACAGCCCAATCAAATGTTCAACCTCAAAAAATTAAAGAAAACAACATAAATTTGATCAACGCAGACAGATAGATAACATTAGTGTTCCATGGATACATCAGAAAATTATTCCAATGAAGATGCGGATTTTCAGCATCAAACCTCAAACGAAAACTTAGAACTGTAGTTTTTAAATTAAATTGCGGGAAAATTAATACTCGTCTTGTAGATACAAGTAACAGTATTAATTTAATTAAAAACAATTTGGGTCACAAAACATTTAAAAAAAAACTAATATAAAAACTATAAATGGTCATAAGCGACTCACTGAATATATTAACTGGAAAGTAATAAAATTATTTGATTCCCGCGGAGTGAAATCCAAACGGGATTACATGCAATTGGAAAATGCCTCTTCCGGGCCCCGTCAACGCCGTATATTGCTTGCTCTCACGCGCCATCGCGATTTGCCAATATCCCTGTTTTAAGTTCAGCATTGAGATATAGCGGGCATGCCGCAGACGCTCCAGAATGTGGTTAATTCTGGGGACAGGATAAGCGTCAGGGATCGAGAGTGCGTTGATCTGCCTATTCGCCATTCGCCTGTCTTCTTTTTGACTAAGACGATGGGCGCACTGTGCGGAATGCGAGAGGGTTCAATCGCGTTCGAACGGATAAGTTCCTCGTCCTCATGTGGTGTCGTCTGCTCAAGACACACCGTGGCCGGCGATCGATTTGGGGTGCTTGGACTGGAAACGTTCCTCGCCACTGCCTTCGCTTCGGCCGTGGCTGCCGATCCACTTGTCCCTTGGACTGTTTGATCCACCCAGCCCAAACTTGCCATATCCTTTTCGGTCGACGACCTTACATCTTCCGAAAGCAATCGTTTACTGTCCTCTGGTTTAACTTTGACTCTACCTGGTGAAGCTCGTACTGTGCTTTTTGCTTTTCGCTCCAACGACTTTGTCTGTGCCTCCCTTTTCAACCGGCATTTGCCCCATGGCGGTTCCTCAGTTCCAGTTGCCGACCGCGCACAAGAATTCCATGCCCAAGCTCAATTGGTACAGAATAGAGTAGTAACATCTCCACTTTCCGTCCGGCCAATCCGATTTCGACCCTTAATACTCGCTTTATTTCTAAGACTGACCCATCCGCCAGCCAAATTTATGCTTGAGCCTCTTGCAGTTTCCCATGCTGCATCAGATTGTGAAAACACCCCTCGCTCACAGCTGACAGTTTATTCCCTCCTACTTCTATCGTGGCTACGATACGACCGCCTTTGACGCCCAATGGTCCGTTTAATTCCGGGTTGTAGGGGTGCTGGCGGCGACTCAGTCCTGGTCTTGGTGACGCCTCTGCAAGTTTCCCTGGTCGTTCCTTTGGCAACATACCTGTGACCTAATGCCTCTCGCGCCGCACTGTCGGCAAAAAACCCGGCGAGGGTTGTTGCAATCCTTGGCAAAATTTCCTTCGTCTCCACATCTGAAACATACTCGCCGTGCGTCGAAACCCAGAGTATTCCCTTGCTCGATCTTTCTGTGTGTAGCCTCCTCGCAGCGGGCTGTGGCTGGGTTAGGGATCACTCCACTAACATGCTCGTTCATATCCAAGTTTGGAATTAAGGTACACATTGGCCTCATATGGTCACTGGATACCACATTACAATAACTTATAAGAGTCGCATTTGGCCGTTGTTACAAAGGTAATGAAAACTAATTTATTTACTTTATACTTCGTTGCGTTACGTTTAGCGTCGTATCGCATATTGCATTTGTTATGTTGTCAGCAGCTTGCTGTCTTTTGGTTTCTATGCCGATTGTCTGTAACATCTCGTAGGTTAAAATGGAAAACTATTTCGTACGGAGAAAATTTTGCCGTTGCATTAATTTGTGTGTTATTGCCCCATTGTATCTTACACTAGTGCTTGTCCACCATCTTGCTATCGGTGTCTGTCACCACCAAAAACTGAGATCCCAGCCAAGTACATTCGGAATCTGTCCAGTGTCTCTGTCGACTGTAATAGAATACCGGTTTCGTTCCGTCATCTTTTCGATGAAAAATAATGCTTGGTATTCCTTTCTTGCTAGCTGCTGTGTGTACCTCGTGGTTCTTCATTGGGTCGTAAAGCGTTAGTGATGGCTTTGTAGTTAGTGAGTCTTTTTACAGTTGAAATGTTCCTTCTTGCTCTTCTTTCCACACAAACTCATCTTTCTTGCGATCATACTATATTCCTTGAAGAATTGGCTAAAGAATCATGTGATTCCTAGGAATCTGCGGACTTCTGTTTCATTACATGGCTGTTGTTCATGATGCATTCGGTCTTCTCGTTGCCAGGCTGAATTTCATTGCCTGTGATTATGTGCCCCAAAAACTTAACCTTCCTGCAGACTTAACTGTTTCCAAGAATTCTTTTAGTACGACTTCTTCAATCGTTTTGGATGATATTTTGACTTCCTCCATAGTTAACTATGTTCCGTTTATGTTTCAATTCCCTTATGATCACTGTTGTTACCTCTTGGAACACCATCAGAGTGTTTACCAGGCCAAAAGGCATAAATTTGAATTCTTACAATGTGTCTGGGGTTTTAAATACCGATTATTTCTTGCTGTCGTCGCTAATCGGAATCTGATAATATCCAGATGTCATATCCAGCGAAGTAAAGTATTTGTTTCCGGATTACTTGACCAAGTGTTCCGTCCCGTTAGCCTTTGGCACCAGTATTGTTGATGCTGCATATGTTGAATTACTCCTCTGGATAATGTTGTTTTTCAGAAGATCATTGATCAAAGAGTTCAACTTCTCTCTTCGAGTAAATAGTACTTGATATCGCCTTCCCATCACCGTTTTTTTGTATCTGCCAATGTTTGAGATATCTTCGACAAAACAGTTCTTATAGCTTTTCAATAAATCGCTCACCTGATTATAGTGGTCGGGGTTGATGTCAGCACCAACTTCAAACCCCACGTGCACCAACGTTGCCACATTTGATATTGATTCATCAATATCCAGACTCCTATCATGGCATATGATATCTCTGTCTACTAGCATATCTTATGGAAGAACTTCGTTTGGCACCACCTGAATTCTCGTATACAAACTTAGTTTGCTTTTAAGCGCCGTTAAATATGCATTCCATCCACTCAACAACAGACCCACTAAAACCTTGTAATATAAGTCTCCCACATTATGCAAACTTGAACTCGAACTTAGTAATTAGCATTTATTTAGAATCTGACAAGGAAAAATTAATTATTTTGTATTTACAATTTGTCAGATAATGCAGAATGCTTGAATTGCAATAACACATACATATGACCTCATAAATGTATATGTTGATTTTCTTTTTAAGCAGTGTATGCGAGAGAACTGTTCTCCCATTTTGGCCGTGCTCTTTCTGTCGATGTATGCTTTAGCGCAAATTGAGAAAATTTAATAAATACGCACGAAATACCTTTTACCATTGACTCAACATAAAAATTATTAGATTATGTGTTCAAATGACTAGATTTATAATTATGCACACAATTATTTACTTATTTATTTATTCTGGCAGACAATCAGTGCTGTCCCAGACAAGCAATCGTTATAATATTTCTTAAATGTAACAAAAGCATAGAAAAAGCCTAATGAAATTACATAAGT